>CAKOAT010887376.1:8089-92289 GCA_932364175.1 Eruca vesicaria subsp. sativa
CCCACAAAATCTCATCAGTAAATTGCCAAGAACACACTTGAAGATAACAGCTCTCACTAATGAAAGTGATTCGTTCCCTTAATATCTCAACAGAAACAAGATCAAGACAGAACACTAGCTTGCTTATAAGTTCATCTAAAGGTGATGATTTAATAACACACGTAGCTTCACCACTGGAGTTCATGGAGGAAAACAAAGTTAGTACCAAACAATATGAAATAGAGAGAGAGAGATAAATCAACAAAACAGAGGCAGTGCTGCTCTAAGCTTCACGCAAAGAGACAAATACAACAAGAACCATGAATCGATTTTTGAATACGAGACATCTCAAGCTTTGAACTTCCTACAACTACAAACTTTTAAAAAGCCAAACCTTTTGTCGAAATGCCATTGTTGCTCTTCTAGAGTTTGATTCCGACGGTAAAGCATGATTCCGGTGACGACGAGAACTAAAGAAGACGGAGATGCCGGTTGTAAAGCAAGAACGCGCCAGAGAAGCTTGATTTGGAGTAGGTGCTACCGTGTTGTGGTTTTGTCACGGACTCAGCGATGGATGAGAACTCCGACGTGACAAACGACGACGACACTGTTGCGGTGTGAAGAGAGCGCGGCGGATTGAGGAGCGTAGACACGGCGGTGAGGCTCGAGAGTGGACAAGAGGTGCCACCGTGTTCAACTGCCGGTGAGTGGAGACCACAGAGTGGTGGTCGGAGCTTGAGATCGAGCAAAGGGGAAACGACGAGAGATAAAGAACTCTCTCTTTTTTTTTAAGAGAACAGATAAAAACCATAGCGAAAAGATAATTGTTGTTTTTTTTTACCCGGTAAGAAGTTAAAGGAAACCAAAAAATTGGCTAAGTATTGGCTCCAAAATAATTTTTCAGCTATAGTAGTTGTTTTTGCTTTCCCGCTTAATGAATTCTATCTTAGCGCGGATTTAGTGCTACGATATAATTGTGATCAGATTTTGGTATTTTCAGTAGCAGTTAGTGAATTCGTGCTACCGTGAATTGCTACCAATACTCATATTTCTTGTAGTGTAGATCTAGGAATGACCTTCAGATACGTGAAATTAGGAAGTCTCTAGATCTCCTTCATTCTTTCACAAAGGAAAAGAAGCCTAGTATTTCCCAGAGCAATAAGGATATCCATTCTTAGACATGAAAATCCTCGGGGAGACCTTTTTGACATAGATAGTTTTACCCAAAACTATGACACCCTCGGCGTATCACACCGTGGGAGAGACGAAACCGTTTTAATTCATGTCTTCACGGGAAATCAGAAGCTAAGCCAAGACCTAGACGTCAAGTTGGATGATAATTACTGCGAAATGTCGGAGAAATTTGTCACTTTGCGTAAGCAAATCAGAAGTCTAGAAGGCGATGTTGCCAATTGCGCTACCACCATCAAGAGGGAAGCAGGACGTCTACCAGGAAAGACTGACACAAACCCAAGACGTCAAGTAAGTGTTGTAATGCTGAGGAACGGAAAACAGCTAACTCCAATTATTAGAGAAAACCACCCTACGGGAGGGAACGCTGAAATTCCAGAAACAGAGAAACCCATTCCCAACCCCGTGCTTCTCGGTGATTTGAAATCTAAGCTCCAGCAGAACAGAGAAAAGAATAAAAACTCTAAGGAAACTGAGAAACCAGTAATCATTCTCAATGAAGAGGAAATTGTCGATGTCAGTCGACACAAAGACACCGGTGTCGATCGACATGAAGACACCGATGTCGATCGACACGAAGACACCGATGTCGATCAACACGAAGACGGCGGTATCGATCAACAATTACCCACGAATTCGAAAGAAAGTCCAACACCCAACGAACCAACCATAAAACGGGTATACAACACTTTACCTCCCTACCCTCCCAAGTCTAATACTAGACACAACATGGATAAAGAAATATGCAGACGAGCTTTCGAACGAGTTATGGTAGAAATTCCACTTAGTGACGCCCTCAAGATTTCACCAACCATAAGACAGTATGTCAAAGGAATGACAACAAAGACTTTTTCAACAGAGAAACGCAGTGTAATGATGGTTTCAGCAGAAGCTAGCGCCATCATTCAAACCCCTGAGAAGCGACCCGATCCTGGTAGTTTCGTTCTCAAGTGCACAATTCGAAAACAGCTATTCCCGAAAGCACTCTGTGATCTAGGCTCTAGCGTAAATTTAATGCCGCACACCGTTGCAACATTCCTTGGGTACACTGAATTTACACCGGCCAATATCCAACTAGTTCTTGCTGATAGATCTGTTAGGATTCTGGAAGGTGTGGTTGAAGATGTACCAGTAAAGATCGACGGATGCACTGTCCCTACAGATTTTGTTGTGCTGCATTACAAGAATGAGCCTAGAGATCCGATCCTATTAGGTAGACCATTCCTTGCTACTAGAAATGCCATTATCAATGTCAAAGAAGGACGAATAAATCTTAACATAAGTAACATCCCTATGAGATTTGATATGGAAAAACTCATCACACTTCCTTTAATAGATAAAAAATCATCTTATGAAGACGAGGTGGATGAGCTGGCCCAAGAATCTTTTGAGAAATTGTACTCGGATGATCATTTGGAAGATGCACATGTATCTGCTCAGAACGAAATTTTTGGTGTAGATAGCAGAGCAACCGAGTGCATCGTCTCATAGAAACTAGCCAAGGATCCTCATGCGTGGGAACCAACAGTGATGACGGATCAGAGATCGATATCGATCGATATCTTAAAAGCAGTATCAATCGACACCCGCCATCAGTCGAAAATCTCACTAAGGAAATAGCACCAAAAGTGGAGTTTAAGCCGTTACCCGCTGGACTCAAATTTGTTTTTCTTATGGACGATTGCTATCCAGTGATAGTTAACGCAAATCTCACTAACGGGGAACTTGCTCTATTGCTGAACAAGCTTCGCAAGCATATCAAGGCACTTGGATACTCTTTGGATGACATCCCAGGCATATCTCATGACCTTTGTATGCACCGGATTCATCTGGAAGACTAATACAAGTCATCTGTAGAGCATCAGAGACGACTAAACCCGAATCTCCAGGAAGTCGTAAAGAAGGAAATCATTAAACTGCTTGATGCAGGGATAATTTATCCAATCTCTGATAGCAATTAGGTAAGTCCGGTCCACGTTGTACCAAAGAAGGGAGGTATTACAGTCGTCAAGAACGAAAAAGATGAACTTATCCCTACGAGGACTGTAACTGAACATCGCATGTGCATCGATTATAGGAAACTGAATTCCGCTACTCGGAAATATCATTTTCCTCTGCCTTTCATTGACCAGATGTTGGAAAGATTAGCAAATCACCAATACTATTGTTTTCTTGATGGGTATTCCGGATTTTTCCAAATCCCGATACATCCAGATGATCAAGAAAAGACAAAACTCGCGTGCCCCTATGGAACCTTCGCATATCGGAGAATGCCATTTGGTCTGTGTAACGCCGCAGCTACTTTCCAACGCTGCATGATGTCAATATTCACTGATATGATAGAGAATTTCATGGAAGTATTTATGAATGACTTCTCAGTTTTGGATCAAGTTTTAAAACTTGTCTCGACAACCTATGCAAATTTTTGGAGAGATGTGAGGAAAAGAATCTGGTCCTCAACTGGGAAAAGTGTCATTTCATGGTCAATGACGGAATAGTGCTCGGACACAAAGTGTCCGCAGCAAAAATTGAGGTAGACAGAGCAAAAATAGAAGTGATGATGAGTCTACCACCCCCGACTAACATAAAAGATATCCGGAGCTTTCTAGGACATGCAGGTTTTTATAGGAGATTTATAGAGGATTTCAGCAAGATAGCCAGACCCCTGACTACTCTCCTTTGCAAGGACACTAAATTCGATTTCACACCAGACTGCCAACAGGCATTTGAAAAGATCAAGAAGGCGCTGATAACTGCCCCCGTCGTACAAGCACCTGACTGGAACCTCGAATTCGAGATAATGTGCGATGCAAGCGATTTCGCTGTAGGAGCAGTTTTAGGGAAACGAAAAGAGAAAAAGCTACATGCTATTTATTACGCCATCCGAACTCTGGACGATGCCCAGAGAAACTATGGAACAACCGAGAAAGAACTACTTGCAGTAGTATACGATTTCGAAAAATTCTGTAACTATCTAGTAGGCTCGAAGGTCATTGTTCACGCTGATCATGCCGCTATTAGATATCTAATGCAGAAGAAAGATGCGAAACCACACCTTATCCGATGGATAATCCTTCTCCAAGAGTTCGATATGGAAATTAAGGATAAGAGGGGAGTAGACAAAGGTGTCGCAGATCATCTTTCTCGGATCAGAATAGACGAAGAAGTCCCTATCAATGATTTCATACTGACTGAAAATGTGTACTTCACAGATTCATCACTCATCAGCCAGACACAACTCTCTTCTGAACTTGCATCAGCCATTGATAATGGAAGCATTGACTTCGGAGACTTGGCATCGATCGATGCACTATCAGTTGAATCGATCGATACTAGTTATACCATGTCGATCGATGGAAACGACAATATTTACCTACGTAACATCACGTTTAAGATACTCATCGACACGGCCGCGACTGTGGCACGCCAAACACTCGCTGATAAACACAACATCTCCCAGAGTGTAGATATTGAGCAAGAAACGTACGCTGTGGAAAAGCGATTTAGCGAGAGACCTTGGTATGCTGACATAGTAAATTATCTTGCCGCCAACGTCGAACCCGAAGAACTTAAACACTACGACATAAAGAAATTTTTCAGAGAAATAAGGAGGTATCACTGGGACGAACCCTACCTTTATAAACAGTGCGCCTACGGCATATTTCGACGATGCGTAGCTGAATCTGAAATTTCTGATATCATTTACCACTGCCATGGATCCGAATACGCTGGGCATTTTGCAACCTTTAAAACCGTTTCCAAAATACTCCAAGCTGAATTTTGGTGGCCTACGATGTTCCGCGACGTTCATGCCTTTATCGTCAAGTGCGACAGATGCCAACGTCGAGGAAAGATCAGCAAGAGACATGAAATGGAACAAAAATTCATTCTCGAAGTAGAAGTTTTTGATTGTTGGGGGATCGACTTCATGGGTCCTTTCCCTACCTCTTACGGAAACCACTACATTCTGGTTGCTGTCGATTATGTTTCCAAATGGGTTGAAGCAATTGCATCACCCACGAATGATGCCTCTGTTGTTATCAAACTTTTCAAGAGCATCATTTTCCCAAGATTTGGAGTTCCTCGTGTAGTTATAAGCGATGGTGGAACCCATTTTATCAACAAAATCTTTGAGAATCTGCTCAAAAAGAACGGAGTCCACCATAGAGTTGCAACGCCTTACCATCCGCAGACGAGTGGACAATTCGAAGTTTCTAACAGACAGATCAAAGAGATTCTAGAAAAGACTGTCGGAGCCACAAGAAAGGCTTGGTCTAGGAAATTGGATAACCACTATGGGCATACAGGATAGCTTTTAAGACGCCACTAGGAACAACTCCATTTCACCTACTCTACAGAAAATCTTGCCATTTACCAGTCGAGCTAGAGCATAAAGCAGCCTGGGCTACTAAATTGTTAAATTTTGACATAAATTCAGCTGCAGAAAAGAGACTCATCCAGCTAAATGAACTAGATGAAATAAGACATCTGGCCTATGAGAACTCTAAGCTCTATAGAGAGAGAACCAAAGCTTATCATGACAAACACATTGTTTCTCGACATTTCGTCCCGAATGATCAAGTTCTCTTATATAACTCTCAGTTGAATCTATTTCCCGGATAACTTCGATCTCGTTGGTCTGGCCCTTTCACTGTCATAGCGGCCCCACCAAATGGAACCGTTACCCTTATAAATGAGAAAGGAGAAGAATTTACGGTAAATGGTCAACGAGTGAAGCACTATTAGGTCAAGCCCCCAAATTATAAACCTCTGCGGTTAAGTACGCCTAATTCCGCATAGGATACCCAATAGAATAGGTTAACCCAATTAGGATTTAATTTATCATGTTTTTCAAAATTAATGCATTTAGTTTCAATTAATTAATTACGTACCTTAAGCAAAAATAGTAAACATAATAGCCTAACCAAGTCATATCGATCGATATAAACCTACTATGTTGATCGATACGGACATATCGAGGGCAAACTCCCTTAAGTCGATACGAGCCGTTTTCTCCTCCACAATCGCATAACACAACCGAACCTCTAAAACCTCTCTTTCTCTCTCAATTCTTCACGGAATTCTTCCATTTTTGCCTTAATCGATTCGAAATTCTCCTCCTATCTCGATTGCGCTCTCAAATCCGAAATCCTTAAAGGTATAATCCATTGATTTTTCGATTTTTAAAGAGAACAAGGTTTCACCCAAATTTTGGCTAGATTAGAGGTTTATGAGTGTTAGGACTAGGATTTACACTATGAACTTGCGATTTGGATTGTTGAGGTTCTTGCAGGTTTCGCGACTCGATATCGATCGACATCGAGCTTGCTCTGTCGATCGATATGCACATCTTGGCCGGATTCAGAAGAACATGAAATCGATCGTTATCGATCGATATCCATCGACTGACATCGGTCGATATCGATGAACTAAACGGATTGCTGATACTCTCGTTTTCTCTCTTTTTGCAGATGACATCTAACGCTGCACGCAAAGAGAGGCGAACCAAGCGGAAACTCGATTTACCTGGCGCCTCCAGCAGCAATCCTCCACTATCCTCTTCCTCCTCTAAAAGGGAAGATGAGCGCGGCCCTTGTCCACGTAAAGCTGGGGAACGCATTCGGATCTACCAGCGCTTCACCAACCCAAAGGCTGTAGCCAAGAGTCCCGAGTGCCTGCGCCGTCCTGTGAGTGAGTACTGGGACAACTATGACAGCCTGCTCTACAATGTATGGCTTGATGTGGAGATCGCACCCACGCGTTTCATCGACCCCACCACTGTCCGACGTCTAGGGATCGAGAAGGATCTTGGCGAGATTCTCATCCAGCTCGGATTTGGGACCATGGACTCCCAATCCTATGACCTCCACCCTTTGCTCGTCCAGCAGTTCATGGCCACGGTTCGCTTTGAGTACAAGAACCAGCCATCGAGTGTTTCTTGCGATGGTGTTATGTATTTCTTCACTAGGGGCATCCGGTACCACGTCACTGTCCCCGAGCTCTGCACGATCTATGGCTTTGGGAACCCCACCGCCACCTCCAGCACTATCTCCGTCTTCCCAGCAGTTAAGGAATTCTAGGAGATCTTTGGTACAGGCCACTGGAGTTCAGCCTCGGCGCTTCAGACTGACATTCGTCACCCAGCTGTCCGGTACTTCATGCGGATCCTTTCCGCCACTCTGCTCTGCAAGATGGAGCCTAACAAGGTGAGGATCTACGAGCTTACACTGCTGTACCATGCACTCGACGGACTGTTCGATCTGACCTTCCTCGACCCGGAGCGTACCATGGCCACACCCAACTTGGGTGCCGTCTTCACTGAGCATCTAGTCAGCCTGAAGACCAAGCCTTTCTTCGGTGGCAAAGGGAAGAAGAGGGAGACGGTAGGGAGTCTGCTGACACCAATCTTCCAGTACTGTGGGATCCGCTTTGACGAGGACGCCGTGGACACTTCTCGGCACTACCTGGACGCAGAGCATCTGTGTAACAGCCAGTGGATGGACAGGGAGCTGCACTGGGCTTTTAGGACTCCAGCTGGCGGACACCGGTTCCTCCTGTCTCATCCAGAGACGACTGCCTTTGCGGGCAACCTCGACAGGCTTCGTTTCCAGCCTGACCCGACCTTAGTGCACGGCCCAGCCCCGCAACGCCGTGATACAGGAGTCCGCAGCGCAGGTACTTCTCGAGCTTCATCATCAGCATCACTGCCCCCGTTCCCAGATCTCTCAGGGATAGAGACAGGAGAGGAGCAGGTCTACAGGAGAGGAGTGTTGGATGCTCTTCACTCCATCTGGTCCCGTGTCTCGAGATGCCGTTGTTCGAGCCGAGCGAGCACTTCAGCCATTGACCCATCGGCGACAGGTCCTTCCCACCAGCCTGATCAGGATGACGAGCACGACGAGGAGGACGAGGACGACAACGAGAGCAGTGACGACTGATTCACTTGCTCCTTTCTATCCCATATCTCGTACTGTAATGTTTTGACTTTTATTTCCAGACTTGTAGGATTTTTATTCGTACTTTTTATAACTATGCTTGCTATTATCTTTTATCTAACTATTCGTGTGTGTTGAATATGTCTAACAAAGCTAACATAGGGTTCATAACCCATCGATGGTGAGTTTCATAGGTTAACTACACAATAGGCGAAGGCACCCCATATCGATCGACGTACACCATATTATGTCGACCGATACAGCTAACTATATATCGATCGCTGTCTTAACAGACATATCGATCAATATGTAAGGGCAGAGGTACGATTTTTCCTACTAACATGAATATTTTTGGTACATTCAAATTTTAATTTTTCCTCTTAGACAAAATAACACTAGGGACAGTGTTGTTTAAGTCTGGGGGGGGGGTATCTACTAACATTTTCATTTATTATCATTTTCATTTCATTACTATCATTTTTACTTCATTTAAAAAAAAAAAAAAAAGAGTGTTTTACTAAAAAGGAAGTAATGATTATATAGATTCATACTTGTTACCTAACCACTTCTTAAGCACCACTCTTAGATTTGTCAGTTACAAAAGGTACTAGATATGCTAAAGCAGAGCACCGGTCAGCTATTACAACACTTGTTGAAAATGTATGGAAGAACCTAAGCCGATTTCCAATCTAACCTGACATTTATTGCTTGTCTTGGGGCTTGACATACAAGGGATCAGAATCCTCTTGCAAATCTGGAAGGTAAAAGTCTCAACAGTTTTGGTTTCTTTCTATCCTCTCTTTGGCATCCAAAAATAAAAATAAAGATTGAGATGATTTCTTGAGAGGCAGAGGAAGAGGTACATTACATATGACCCCACTATTCTAATTCAAAGGAATGATCACACATTATGGAAGCGAGGGAGAGGTACATTACCCATAACCCCACTATTCGCCTACACTTTGTCAAAAACAAAAATATCAATAAGATGAACATTAGTAGTTCATTGGGATTGATATAAAAGAAAAAGAAATTTGGGATTCGGAGAAGGGAGATAAAGAGAGAAAAGGAACCAGAATGAGAATGCCTGAAACTTGTTTGAGTTGAATCCAAGTGTTTCTTGATCGATACTCCCAAGGTAAAGCCTACACCTTTATGTTATGCATAAATGAGAATGGCAGAGGGGATAGACAAACAAGATCATTGAGTTGTTGGCTAGTTGAATTTGATTGCTAAGCTAGGATATGGTATAATGTACTTCTGAGACTGATAGATATTTGAAGTGGATTGCAATAAGTAAAGAGGTGATAGTTTTAAGTTTACAATTATAGGAGCTTCCGCCTTTCAAACCTTTTCTAGACCAATGTTCTATTATTTGCTTGAGGACAAGAAAAAGTATCAGTCTAGGGGAGTTGATATATCATGGATTTTACCCACTTTTAACCATGATTTATATATGTTTTTGGAAACAAAAGGATACTTTTAGTTTCTTTTTAGAGCTTTTACAGGTTTAGGTACTCACTGGTTTAAAATGGCCATTTTGGAGCTAAAATGAAGACTTTATGAAGATATGAGCAAAACGTGTTGAAGACATCGACTGATGCGCATTAGGAGCAATCGACCGATGAAAGATCATACAAATCGATCGATAGAAGGTTCTATATCGATCGATAAAGAAGTCCTCCAAAGCAATTAAGTGAAGATTAGAAGCCCTAATTGCTTCACAAGAGTTTTAATAATTTACACCTTAAGTGCCTGGCCGCGTGTTAGGCTATTTTAAGAGGGTTTTGTACTAGATTAAGCAGACCTCTCTAGAGACTTTTAGACCTAATTTTGAGAGAAGCATCTAGCCATACTTTGAAGAAAAGGTTAGGAATTGAGAGAGAGATCTGAACTACAATCCACACAAGATCTTGAACTCCCTTGCTTTACTTATTGTTTCTTTTATTTTCATTATCTTAAAGCATTATTCAAACCATTATGACTCTGTCTTTTATAAATATGTTTGAGTAGTCTCTCTTGTTAGATTTAGGTTTCTCATTAGGGTTGACTCATGCATTGAAGTAATCATCACTAGGGTGTTTAAAATATAGTTCTAAATCTAGTCATCATGAATATTAATGTTAAGGATTGATCACCCTTACCTCTGATTTTAGGAATAATTTGGATAAGTGAGAACTTAGCAATTACCTAGAGTCTAAGTTGTTTATTGAAGACAAGAGAACCCTTTCAAACCTATCATTAGTACTCGCTGGATGCAATATCGATCGATGAGATAACCGTCGCATTGACCGATATAGCATAACAACATCGATCGATATTTCTATCAAACTATCGATCGATATTTACTCAAGGTCATCGAACGATAGTTCTTGACCCGAGATCCAGTAAGAGTTAATACTTCAAATCCTTAAGAGTTTGAATCCAGAACTATGAATAATAAAAATCCTTTATAACTTGCATGCTTGTCATAACTGAGAAAATACCAAGTTTAACTATCTTCTTTCCTCTTAACAAACAAATCAATCAATCAAGCAATTGCTTGGTTACCTTTTAAGTTATTGTTTAAAACTTGCTATCTAGCTTTACTTCGAAAACTAAATAATCTGTTGTGTAATCCTAGAGTCTATGTGGATATCCCTAAGTACTACAAATGAACCTCTTTTGATGAGAGTAACTCACTCCTAGGGTAATTTGAGTGGTATCACCTCTTCTTAATGAACCCCCAGAAGTTATTACAAGATTGCTTACCGGAGATGATCCACTCAGCAAGCATTTTCAGAAAAACACAAGACCTTACAATATGGTTTTTACTTTTACATCAATTGGTGGAAACTGTTAAAGAGCTGCACAAAAAGGTCTTGGACCACAAATGTTTCAGATTCATGGTGAAAACTATCATTTAGTGCGTAGTTTACAACCAAATGATGGAGTGGGTGCAAGGTTTAGACAACTATATATTGTTGACACTGAAAATGAAGTAAAAACAGAGCTAACGCATTGAGGTATGTTGTAGTTGTTCGTTTTTTTTTGCTTTCTTCTAATACACTATTTGTATTGATAAACACTTTGATAGTAACCGAGATTTGTTAATTTCTTTTATACAGCAAAGGGAAAAATAGCGGTCAACACAAGAAGAAAGAAAAGTTGAAGAAGGAGATTATCGAGGCTTTGATCGAGGTATTAAATGATGTTAATCCGTATGTAAAAGAGGTTAGAAATGCGAGGGACAGATTTAAAGATCATCCGGAAGAGACTTTTCACATGAGGATTGTTAGTGCTCGGGTAAAAGATGGTAGGACTTATAATACTCCCACGGCATATGAGATTGCAGCATTGATTCCAAGGGATTTCAATTTTGACATGGATAAAAGGGATATTGTTTTACAAAAACAGTCTGTAAAGCATATGAGGATTAGCGAGATTCATGTTGCGTATCTCGCACTTCAGTATCCTCTAATATTTATATATGGAGAGGATGGATTTTGACTTCGGATTAATAAGGGAGTCACAGAAGCTACAAAAACGAAAAAAAAAACGCAGACTATATCCATGAGACAATTCTTTGCATTTCGTCTCCATGAACGAAATAATGAGTCTCATACTCTTTTACTTTCTAGGCGTCTATTCCAGCAATTCTTGGTTAATGCCTATACCACTATAGAGTCCAGTCGTCTACGCTATTTGAAGTTTAATTAGACATCTTTGCGATCTGATAGTTATGATTCTCTCAAAGAGTCAGAGAGTGCAGGGGCTGTTGATTTGTAAGAGCAAGGTAGGGAATATGTTATACCAGCTACTTTTGCACGAGGACCTAGGTATATGAAGAATAATTATTTGGATGCAATGACCATATGCAAGCATTTTAGTTTTTCCAGATACGTTCATTACCTTCACTTGCAATCCTAAGTGGCCAGAGATCACATGATACCTAGAACAGCGCAAGTTAACACCTGAAGACAGACCACAAATCATATCTAGGATGTTTAAGATCAAAATTGACTCTCTGATGAATTCTTTTACCAAGAAAATCTTCTAGGAAAGACAGTTGCATGTAAGTTATCATGTTTCACTCTTTAACACGATTTACGTATTAGATTATAATGATGTTATTTATTTGTTATGAACTATTTGTTATGTTTCAGCTATGTACACAATTGAGTTTCAAAACCGTGGACTCCCACATGCTCATATTCTACTCTTCATGCATCTTACATGCAAGTTTCGCACGACAGATGATATTGAAAAGATTATAAAGGCCAAAATTCCCAATAAGAACACTGAACCAGAACTATATGGTGTTATTAAAGATATGATGATTCATGGATCGTGTGGAGCTGCTAATAGAAATGCACCATGTATGGAGAATGGACAATGTTCTAAGTTGTATCCAAAATCCTTTTCCAAGAAGACAACAGTAAATAAAGAAGGTTACCCTGTTTATAGAAGGCAAGAGCAGTCTGATAGTTTTATTTTGAAAAATGGAATCAATTGTGATAACAAATTTGTTATTCTTTACAACAAGAAACTCTCTCTTCTATACCGGGCTCATATTAATGTGGAGTGGTGCAACCAAGCAAGTTCTATCAAGTACTTATTTAAGTACATCAATAAGGGTAGTGATCGTGTGACTGTTGTGGTGGAACCACAAGGTTCTGTTGAATCTAATGCTGGTGAATCTAATGGGGAAGCTAATGTTCAAAAAAGAATAATGAATTCCAAGATTTTTTCGATTGCAGGTTTTGGAATCCATAACTTTTAAAATTTTAATCTCAGTTTTAATCATTAGAACATGGCATATTTGAACTAATTTAATAATTTTTGTTTTTAGATATGTTTCTTCCTGTGAAGCTGGATGGCGAACTTTTGCTTTCCCAATACATTATCGGCCGGTCTACATCAGTTGAGAAGCTTCTGTTTCATCTTCCTGGAAAATAAACTATCTTTTTCAAAGGCAAAGATAAGATTGAGGACGTCGTCAATCGTAAGCTTATCACGCATACCATGTTTTTGGCATGGTTTGAGTTGTATAAAGTTGATGAATTTGCAAGAAATCTTACTTATGCTCAAATTCCTAACTTCTTTACTTTTGATAAGACGAATAAGAAGTTCAATAGGCGAAAAAAGGGATTCAGCATTGGCAGAATAAATTATGCTCCAAAGACGCAAGAAAAATCTTATTATCTTTGAGTGTTGCTGAACGTTGTTACCGGCGCTACTTGTTAAGAAGTTTTGACGGTTTTGCAAGTTCTCTTCGCCAGGTATTTGTCATGATGTTGCTTTCTGATAGTTTGTCCAAACCAGAGGATGTATGGAAAAAAAACATGGAAGTATTTGTCTGAAGATATTGAGCATAATAGGATACGGCTTTTGAATAGGCCTAGGAAGGATATAAAAAAACTAATCATATGTGTATATAATATTACCAGTTTATTATAGTTTTTGTTTTTCGTTTTAACAGTTCCTAACATTGTAATTATAGGTCTCATATTAAGTGATGATGATAAAAAAATAAACAGTTTGCTCTCCAAGAGGTTGAAAAGATTATGAGACGAAATGGGAGTTCTCTTTCACTGTTTGAATCTATGCCTAAACCACGTAGAAGCAGTGATCAAGATTCCAAAGTCCTAATAGTTGATGAACGCAACTACAATCTTGAAGAACTATTAGCTACTCTTGATACTGATCTTTAGAAGATGACTGACGAACAGAGGAGGGTTTACGATGAGATCATCGCTGCTGTTAATGAAGATATAGGTGGAATGTTCTTTGTTTATGGATTTGGTGGCACTGGTAAAACGTTCATCTGGAGATTTCTTTCGGCGGCAATCCGACCTAGAGGTGATATTCTTCTTAATGTTGCATCAAGTGGGATTGCATCTTTATTGTTACCAGGTGGACGAACTGCTTATTCAAGGTTTGGCATACCATCTTTGTGTTAGGTTTCATATGGAATCAACGATTGTTACCTATCTTTTTAGATCTTTCTTTGTTGAACCAAACATTTTGTTTATTTTTCTACAATTATATTACACAATAACATGCATGATCAGTTCTAGAGAGTTAAGAAGATCTACCATAATTTAGTCTATTTTTTTCCTGACAAATCATTATCTTTCATATATATATTCTCTTTTAATTTCTTTATTGAGAGTTAAATGTTTTTTTTTGTATACATCATCTTTTTTTTAACAAAAGTTTATTTAAATGAGCATGCAGATCACGATTTAAGTATGGCTGCTAACTATTTTCATGGATCTTTGTTGCAAGATGCGTTCACATCTGGAATGAATGATAGGACTAAGCTTACCAAATGATTCTCAACATTTATAGGGAGTTCCATGAAGCCATCATTGCTAAGAACGATGTTGAGGTCGAAGTCTATCACATTTCTGGTAAACTAGAACTCTTTGAAGAGCTCTTCAACGACGGCGTCATGATGGATGTGATGGAGAAGCTGGAAAAAAAGAACTTGCTCTTGTTCAGGCCCGTCTTTCTGATGTCAAGGTTCCTAATCTGAATTGGGAAAAGCTAGGAGAGCCACAAATGTGGTGTTAATTAATCTCTTTACTCATCTATTTTGGTATGTCTTATGTTTTAAGGTGTTTCGGCTATGAATGTCTTGAACTTTTGTCTGGTTTAGAAAACCACTTTCCCTTTAATATTTTGATGTATTAAACTAAACTTAATGTTTTTATGTTAATCGGTTATCTATGTTCATAGCTCTTTATTATTTTGATTGCTGTGATTGGTTATAAATATATTACGTTTGGTTTAAATAAATGTTTGATTTAGATAACCGATTGATTTAGTGTGAAATAGAGTAATATTTAAGTAGTTAATCATTATTTTGTGATATATATTATGTGTTACAAGTTGTTGTTTCAAAAATTATTAATTGGTTACATAATTATTAGTGTGTATATGGTTAGAATTCAGAAATCTCCTTCAAAAAATTTCATTATATATTTGACGTGATTTGATGGAGATTTTCTTGTTCTCTTCAAGATTCGCTTATGACACATCTTACAATATGATTTGAAAGAGATATATAACTGAGTCGTTTTTTAAAAAAAAAATATGTCAAAAAAATTTGTCAAAAATTTTTGTTATCATTTGGAGTCGTGTAATATAAGTTTTGCACTCTATCGAAAGAATAATCGTCATTATCTTTCTGAAACTTGAGATATTATTTTGGGTTAACATGATTGAAAGGTATATTGAATTGTCAATATTAAAAAATTTCAATATAAATCCTATTATATAAAAGAAAAATAGAAATTGGTTTGAAAATGACAAATAAGTTTTTTTAGAAAACATTAACTTTGACCATATATTGTCTTTTATGTAGTTATTATCTAATCCATCTTAATGTGTTTAGCAATATAAAAATATTATTTTAGAAAATTGTTTAAGTTGACGACAATTAAATAGGAAAAAAATGCAGATAATATATATTTAGATAAAAAAATATAGATGTTACTTATCAAAAAAATCTACTATTAATTATAAAGCTAAATTACTAAAAAAATTGTATGGTACATATATAATATATCCATATGTTTGATAAGGTCCAAAATTTTTAAAATTTCGTATATAATTCATGTTCAAATGGGCCAAGTTTTTAGTCTCTAGATCTTTGTTAAAAGAGTCCAAAATCTGAAAAAAAAATAATAAAAAAATACTTTTATAACAAATCCATAGGTTTATATGTTAAAAATGCCCAAATTTGTAAAACTTTCAATAAGTTAAACACTTAAAACACTAAACAAAGTTTTTTGGACTGGTTTATTAACAACCTTTCATATAATCTGGATTGTACATATATATAATATATCTATATCTATATGAAAAATAAATAATATAATAACGTTGTAAAAAAATAAAGTTTGCGCGAGCGCGCAGATCAAAAATTAGTACTCTTTCCGTTTCAGAATACTTGTCATTCTAGGCTTATTTTTTGTTACAAATTAAGTGTCGTTTTAGAGTTTCGAGATAAAATTTATTAGTTTTATAGAATATTATATTATTTTATTGGTTGAAAAGTGGTTACATGTATAATTTGTATTTTATTTTGAAAATATTTAAAACTAAATGTTTCTTTAATCTATGTACAAAAACTTAGAAAGATAACTAAAATGAAACGGATGGAATATTATGTTATTTTTCTTTAAAGGAGCACGTGCAAATATGCACGGAGACTAGGTGAACTTAAGACATTAATTTTGGTTATTACACAGACTAGTTCCCTTGAAACTATCTTTAACTTAGTCTATTTTTCCCCGGGATAATAATACTAACCGTGTTCTCTTTCCGTCAATAAAATAAAATAAAACTTAAATTAAAGGCAAAGATTAAGCAAATCTGGGGAATAGGGAAAGGATGTGGGGATTGGAATTTTACTTAATCTTCTTTGAAAGCAGAGAATCACCTGATAACTTCTTTTATCTTTTCTAACTTAGAAGAACTATTCGTTTCTTATTTTATAATTCTTTTTCGCTGAAGCCAAAAAAAAAAAAAAAAAAAAATCGTTTCAGTAATTTTCATATTCATAAATCATAACCAGATAACCTATTATAACTGATTTCACAAACTTGTAAGTATTGAAACTTCTCTATTTTTAATGCTTATCGTTTATTTCATTAGCTTATTTGTCTGATCCCCTTGGTTGCAAGAAAGTGAGATTAACAACAAAGTTTCTTTTTCATATGTAATTACAAAGACAAAACGATAATACATTTGAAGCTTGTAGTTCAACAAACGTTTCGCTGGTAACTATATATAGCTTTAACTACTGTTTCGATTGAATTAAAGGGAACATTTCAAAATAATTTTCTATTTTATATGCATGATTCTCGTACTCGATCAATTTTCTATAGTTACCACTGTTTTCGAAGATTTCAGTTCAAATTAAACATTGTTTTTAATAGCTGAAAGAAAAAGGGGAGATATAAGGAAAGTACGTAGCCCATACATGATTTGATTCTAAACTTTTCCTCTTTAACAAATTTCAAACTGGTTACGATATAATGGCCATGACTCTAAAATATCAGTGTACAACGTATTAAAAGCGATATTTCTACGGAACTATTCCACATAAGTATTAAAGGCATGGATCTAAAATCAGAAATCAACTCTTTCCAGTTCACTATTTCGTTCAATACTGAACTGGAAAATTGATTACTCAGTCTTCAACTAGGGTAAGTATAACTAGAATGATTAGCAAAAATTACGAGGATTTGATCCTCGCAAAACTTATCCACATAGGTCGTGAAAACATGCTAACCAAGTACAGCAAGAGCTCACTAATAACACTAGCTAACGTATTTTATGAAGCTACCCACGCTGAACATAATACACACACATGACTCATACGAAAGATTGATAAATGGAACCTACCACATAATTCTCAGTGACAATGACCTGAATTCTTAAGATTTGTCATTTAATACACTATGATATGATATATTTTGTTTTTGCAAACACAGATTTTAACTAGCTAACGTATTTTAGGTTGTTGTTTAGATTTTGGTGTGTAAGTTTATATTTCTACAAAAAAATTCCACATGAATTTTCAGTGACCTGAATTCTTATCAGTGATTTCATGAAAGGGATTCAAAATTCTGGGAGACATTTTCATTTTGATATACTATCGAGTATCCTAAACATTTATCATCGAAGAACAACCGCAGATCACCTCATGCAACTGTTCTCTAACCTAAACTGATCCCGAGATGACTTTTACTTTAATTCTAGTAGGTTCTCCGAAGGTACAACAATGAAGTTATGAACGACATTGACCGTCTTTTATGTGGTGTATATAAGTTTGCTCACCATTCAGAAATGATCAGAATTTATTTAAAAATGAAAAACAAAAGAAAAAACAAAATCTTGCACGAACACTATTTAGACACAAGCTCATTACCGTAATTGTGTAGTATTAAGATTTTCGTGGTGGTTTTAAAACATAAGCGGATATAGTTTTTAACACTTTATTCTATTAATACTAGGGTCGACCCGCCCTACGGACGGGATATATACTATATTTGTAATCTAAGTTATTATTGTGATTTATGTATTAGGTTTACATTCACAAGATATGTGTATGATAATGATTTTTATCTTTTAGAAAAAAATTGTTGAAAAAAAATTATAGGATAAGATATATTTTTGTTTGTTAATTTTAGGAATTAAAATATCACTCTGCCTCGGTTTCACTTGTTTCCCAAAATTTGAGCAGCCGTCCCTCCACCTGTAGGAACAACGGGCTAATCATCAGATCATAGATCAGACAGATAAGAAAATCATTACACGAAAAATAAAATTTATATCGATATTAGAAACTTGAAGATGTAAAATTTATTGAATGCGAGATCATGGTTGTAGTGGGCAGGAAGAGTGAAATTTTTGTTAATGATATCAAATCACTACAATTTGTAACAGTTTAGAAATAGAAAAATCAAGAACAAAACGACATGAACATATTTCAAAGGAGAAATTAATGACGAAGCATCGAATTACATGCCATTGTTGGTAGATAAAGTTTGATCATCGAAGGGCCGATGAACCATAGAAAGCAAATCAGGAAGAAGAGGTTGACGGATCTTCCTTTTGTTTACATATGGATCCAAACGCAGTTTTAAAATCCGTGTAAAACCAAATATTCTGTGCAAGAACAAAACTAAAATAAAAACATTCGATTTTTATTTAGAAAGACATTTGTTATGTTCTTGAATTGATGATGTGGATTTTATGACGTGGATGGTGATGTGGCGAACCCAAAATAAGTAGATAGATAGATATTCATCTATTTCCCTCTTGTTAATTTTTCATAACTTGATTTTGATGATAGAAAGAAGGGAGGAAGAAATTCTTAGATTCACTCTTATTTATTCATGTTACCTTTACTTCGAAGAAATGTGGAAACAATGTTTAAGGAATTTCCTTAATTTGTATTCTTATAAATTTCACTATATATTTTTGGAAATGAAGCCTTTTTATTAAATTATGTGTTTGGTTATATTATGTAATTCACGAAATTCAAATTGTTTTATTTTTTATTATTATTTTATATATTTTAAAAAAGTTTTGTCTTGGTTATTTTTTGGTTTTTTACTATCAAATTTTAAAATTCTATAAGTTCTAATTTGATTATCAAAAAGGGGAATACTTCAATTAGATTCAGTCATTTTTTTTAAGTTGCTTGAGAAGGATGAAACTTAAAACTCAAAATCGTAAATAGATTTTCCTCTTTTCTATATTTTTTACTTTTAAATTTATTTATTATTCAGATATATTTGTAATATTTTCTAGTTGTTGTTTATATTAGTTTACTTAACTTTTATATGTTTGAAATTTATAACCAGATAGTAAGAAAAAAATCCGAGAGATGTATAATCATAAATAGATTTTTCTTTTTTTTTCTTTTTATTAATTTCTGTCTATTTTTGAAATTTATGTATTTGAATTTTATTACATGATTTTGTTAAAAAAAATGTTAGTTGGCAAAATATTGATGTCAATAAATTTATTCAACTGGAAATGGATAAATTATAAAAATGATATATGAAGTATTTAACGTTTTTAAAAAGATTTCGTGTAAAAATAAGAAGAAACATAAATTAATAAACAGATTAATACAGATGTTAAATGTGTCGTGCTCGTGTTGTCTGAGAATGTATAACTTTACATATAGATACAAATCGTACATGTACGTATTTTTGAAAGGGAAAATAATATTTTATATCAAAAGCATAACTTGATACCATACAGATTGTTGTTATTGACCAAATAAAAATAATATATATAACAAAAGAAAAATGACATGAATCCAACAACTTCTAAACACTATGCTACAGAGGTACTTCTTCTTTTGGAAGTTGAGGAACTTGATACCATAAGCAAAGATATAGTCAAAGACAAAGAGTAGTATCTATCCTATGTGGACAGCACCTACAACTGGTTAGAAGTCATGAGATGTGATGATACCGTACAACGTCCAAGCCACTGGTGTATGCCCTGTAGAACCATCTCCACCGTATCGTTACTGCGACATACCTAAACGTATAAGTTACATTAGATACACTCTTTTTTATTATTGATTATGTAAGTTAGTGAAGAATGTTACCTTGGTCTGAGTAAACCGGAGAAGAGATTCCAGAGACTAAGGAAAGAAGGAGATGCAGATCTCATTGATAGTGGGTTGACCTGTTGCAGCGTTTCTGGCGCCGAGGAACAATATCGCAGCGTAAATGGCTCCAAAGAAGTTATCATGTCTTGCTCCTTCTATCGGTTGTGGCTTTGGGATGAATCAATCACATGTTGATAAGATGATAGTGTAATAAAATGAATATGGAAGCAAGCTTACATTTTTGTTCATGTTTGGCAGAATACCAAACCCAACATGATGCCAACATCGTCATGAAAAACCGGATTGCGTTGTACTGAGGATATCTCCTGTTAGACCAATAATGTTTTTCAAGAAGCAAGACGGCTGGGAGAACTTACTTTAGAAGTAGAGATATTTTCAATCCTGGTGGCAGAGTAGGGAGCATTTTCATGAAATCATGGTTTCTCCTGAAGTGGACATTGATGATCATGTTAGGACAATGTAAGTAACATTCAGGTCAAATACTAATAGTAACTTTTCTTTAACATACGGATAAGGAAAGGAGTTGGTGAATAGTTGAGCAAAGTTCACACTCATTTGTGACTCCATTGATGAAGTAGTGACGTCAAGCATCCACGTTGTAGGCTTGTACGGGCCAATGGATATAACTATTGATCACAACCAACACAATCACACAGCTATATGACTTAGAAAGTGAATGCTGACCATGATTGACAATAACTTGAATCAGGCGTGGCAATGGAGGAGATAAAACTGTAGAAGCATCATACCATGGAAGGTCGCAACCATCTCCAGCTGAGATAGTCTGAATCGTGCATTGCTTTCCTCTGGCAATCAGAAGCTTCGTCAATCTAATGACACGATCCAGGCTGATACAATGGATACTCGTCATCATCCTTAACCCACGATCCTTTGAACAAATCACAATCTCTCATCTTCTCAACCGTCGCGAGGCTCATTGATCTTCCAGATCAGGTTTCGTGGTGAGGTCAACGATGTCAGATTCCTCCACAGTTTTCAGTTACCATTCTAACCACAAAAGAAACTTACACGAAAGAACACAAATACATCTTGAACCAGAGTTTTGATATTACGAATCTTCTCAATTCTGTTTCCCAAAACTATTGTCAGAGTTGAATGAGCGCTTAGAAAACCACAAACCGTAGATATCGATGCCTCTCCCACTCGAAGAAGATGAATCAGATAATAGCTAAGATTTAGTGGAGGAGTCTTGTGTGATTAATCACAAAACCTTTATGCAAATCAAGAATTCCAAGAGTCGCCGATGGAGGAAGAACACGACTCCGTTCTTAGTTTGTAGGAGAATTAGGTTAACTGTGTGAAAACTATCGGGCCAAATATATATTTTTAAGTCTAGAAACAAAAAGAGTATTTGCACTCCATACACACACTAAACCTCATAATTCACTCTATACCCTTTTTCTTCCTTTATCTCTCCTCCCCACACATTATTATTTTCCCCACCAAAAATGGCAAATCCCTAATTTCCCATTTTCTTATGGATTTCTACCCAATTCACTCAAACAAAAATGAGATGGTTCAATACAAAACTCGAAAATCTGACGTGGATATAGTGATGTGGTACCTACGTAGACCCCTTGAGAAGCAAGGAAACATAGAATTATATAACACTAGATTTGTTTGAAAGTATGATTAAGAAATATGACATATGAAACACAAAGAGAAAGCTAATCGTCTTTTTTCATACCGGAAATAACAAAGATAATCTTTAATGACACATTAATAGTACCACAATGTTCTTATAGCTTAAGGTGAATAATTTGATGTTTCCGTACCTATACTAGCATATGGACTTCTAATACTTTTAAGATGACACAAAACTTCTCATTATAGAGATTTTCTTCTTTGACTGCTTTTATCAATATCTTTTATTATTAGCTTTGGGAAGTCACAATATCAAGTTGAGAGCAAAATACAAACCAGAACAACCTAAAATCCTAAGGGATTCTTAGAAATATAAACTTAAACACCAAAATCCAAAAAAAAAAAAAAAATTCATATAAGAATTTCATGGTTATTGTGATATCTAAATATATTCTTACCTACCGAAAATGGAATATGATCTAACAATGCAGTGGAAAGATGTATAAAAAGGAACATAAGGAATAAAAAATAAAAGCCACAAAGATGGAGAACATGTTTTATCTTTATTAGTAAAACAAATCCAGAAGACAAAATGAAGTGTAAGACGAGATGGGAAGTGTTCTGAGGACATTGACTATACTTTTCTTGCACCTTAGTAAAATTTCAGTTATAATCAAAGTTAGAACCATATTCATTTATTTTACACCATAAAATATATTTCAAAATATTTTTGTACAGCACAATGTCTACTGTAGGTACTACTTTTCATATACATTGATGCGATTCTTTCAGCATAAAACGATTGAATCACTAAATCTTTTTACGGATTATGACATCTTAAGATGCCAGAAAAAAAAGTTTTAATTTGCAAAGTATTAGCCAGATTTTAAAACTCGTATTTCTGTAAACCAAATCATGATTCTATATTATTATAAGAATTTCTTATAAAGTTATAATTCGAAGCATTCTTTGGTTGAACCAAATCATGATTATATATTATTTTGAAAATTTCTTAAAAAGTTATAATTCTATTTTGTTAAAGCGTTTAAAGTTCTAAAAAATTGTATGACAAATCGTTAGCTCATTCAAATTACTAGAGTTTTAGGTCGAATAATCATTATAAAAACAAATCAAGAACTATATTCTGAGCTTTAACCACAAATTTCAAGTTTTATGAAATCTGGAGTTATTTTCCCCCAGTACTTATTCTCATACATATCTTGGGTCTTTATTTGGAATTTTGCTGTCCCTCTGTTCGAGGCATTCTTTGCTTAAAAACAGGTTAGCCCCAGGAATAAAGTTAAGTTCCCAACCCAACGTTTTGGGTTCAAGAGATCAATTTTATCTTTATGTCTGATATTATTTCTTTTTAAGAAAGTTTAGCATCGTCGAACATGTTGCACATTATCTAAATGCTTTTATGCACCTTAGAACTTCATTGTTTTACAGTCCGAATTACAGTTCAATCAATTAAAAATACTTCGGTGCCTTTAGTATAGATACTACCTCCGTTTTATATTAATTATCGTTGTAGAGAAGTTTTTCGTTATAAAATAAGTGTAGTTTTCAATTTTTGAAATATATTAATCGTATTATGTAATTTGTTTTTCTATTGATTAAAATGTGGTTAGATATATTGGTAATTGTGTTTTATATAAAAATATGTAAAATTAATTGTTTCTTTAATTCGTATACACAACTCTAAAATGACACTTATAATGAAACAAATGGAGTATAATATATCAATGAACATTTAACTAGAAATCAAGTCCAGTAGTGTGTATATAGTACTGGATTAAATGGCAAGCAACTGTTTTTTTGTGTTTTGTATTTAAATACTCATGAAGTGATTTTGATATGTGTTATCGTCACAATTAGTTTCACAAAAAATGATATCATGTCCACTAATAATAATGACATGACTTGGATTTAATTGTGACACATACATTTATATTTACTGTTAATTATATTTTTGACAATTTCTTAAAATATGATAATAATTAATAAATCTTCATTAATTTAACAATAAGTAATATAATAGTAGAAATAGAAATATAATAATATTTACCCTTTTTGAAATATTTTTAAGTCCATATTTTATAAATTTATAATTTTATTAATAAAAAATTTCAAAATTTTATGCGGTTTTTAAAAAAAAAAATTGTAGTTTTATAATCCTAATACCGTTAGTTTATTTATGACATCTATAAATTTTTGAAATAATACTCAATTTTATATTTTGATAATTTTATACCTAAAAACAATTTTCTCTTAATTGTTTATAATCCGATTTAACATATATCTATATTTATAAATTTAAGTTTAAATAAAATTTATTTATTTATCTTAATTTTTACAAGTAGTTATTATAAAATTAATAATGTAAAACGAAATTTTATTTTTAAATATAATTTAATTTTTAATACTCTTATTTTTGCATATGGTGCAGAAAAAATACCTAGTTAATGTTAAGTGTTAAGAAAGTTTTTAGTTGTCTGATATTTATTTTATGTTGTTTAAATTTAACTGAATGTAATGTTTTTTTCTGAAAATGTAAATAAAGTAATCTACTAATTTAATAGGATTTATTGATTAAAATAATTTTGGAGTATATGAACCTGCTTATTTTAGATATTTTTCATAAATTATTCGAATGTTTTTTTAAGTTTTTTTTTGCTTAAATTTAATGTTTTAGTTAAGTATAATATTTTTTTTTGTTTGGGTACAAAATTAATTATTGTGTTCTTTAAAAACATAGATAGTAGTATACAATTATTTTCGTAGATACTTTATAATAGAGAAAGTGTATTTAGTTTAAGAACTTACAAAAAATGGGTCCTTTATATTTTAATAAGAGAGATTATATAATATGTTTTGTTTTTGCAAACACAAATTTAACTGCTTAGGACGAGTAATCCTAAACATCTGAAAACTTGAATCCACTCTTGCATTAGCTACGTAGTTTGTTTTTTTTTGTCATCAACTATAGTATGTTATTTACGTTCTTATACTGTTATTGTTTAATTTTAATTACTGAAAATGAAAAGTTTATATACAGAGACATGTGTAATCTCTATTACTTAACCACGAATCAATGTTGCTGTATCATCATCCTATGGGACTTTTGCAGACGGGTTTCTCCCACTACATATATTTAGTAATTTTATAATTAAAAGTATTTGTGTTAACCATCTTTATCGAACTCGAATGGATTTTCTACAATTAATTCTTTAAAAGCAAAAAGAAAAAATCGATGAACAACACCACTAAGTAAAGTCAAGCAGCTTGTTCATCATATTTTCCTATAGTTTGAATGAATCTAACCTATAAGCTCGAAACATCTCGCAAGAATTATACATTCTTTCATGCTACATGTGAAACTTCATGCATTTGTAGTAGTATCACATTTTGAGAGTGAAAATAAAACTATAAGAATCATTTTAGCAAAAATCACATAACATATGACATACGCAACTAAACACTAGATTTTAATCCGTGGGAACGCGTGGATATATTTTTATTTTTATTATTATATTTAATTTTATGACAATCTGACAAAATATATTGTTAGAATTTTGTGTTTTACATTATGTAACTTAATATTTTATGTTCGATATTATTAATATATAATTATTTATAATATTTTTTATATTTTTTATGAAACAACATATATTAATATATTATTTGTATTTCAATATTTTATTTAAATTTTAAATAAATATATCTATATAAGAATCAAATAGAATAATTTATCAATTTAACCCATTTCATTAAGTTTTTTATGTTTTCTAATGAAAATGGATAAGATTTTTTTTATTTTAAATAAGTTAAATTCTTTTATTTAATTTACAAACATAAAACATCAAATGTATACTAAAAGTCATATAAATTAACAATATAATTTTGTACTTTTTATAATTTATTTTTTATTAAACTTAAAGTTTATTTTCTAATTTTTATATTTTAACTTTATATATTAAAATAAAATATTATAAAAATAGTTATTTTATTTATTTAGAATATTTAATATTAATTACGAATTTAATGAATTATTTAAAATTAATAAGCAAAAGATTTTCTAAAGTTTTGTTAAGGCAAAATAGGAAATATTCAAAAATAAAAGGTGATATAGTAAAATATTATTATGTGTGATACTTGGTCGGAGCTTTACAAGATATTTAAAACAAAACGTACATGACAAATAAACATGTCACATGTGTAAGCAAATAGCATAGCTGTATATATCCCATACTTCAAGTTTCTATCTACCATGCCAACATTAATCCTTGATGGAGACACTATCTAAAGCACTTCAACTAACGCAGGGAAAAGGACATATTCATACCCAAATAATTTCAATATTGCCAAATACAACCCGAACAAACATTCAGTACCAAATACGACCTGAACTATGTTATAATTCAAAAATGCTACCTGGATTTTTTAAAACGTGCATAAACCTATATTGATCGTAACAGAAGTTAGTCAACTGTTAAAATGATAAAATGACATCGGGAAAATGGCCTATTCCTACCCAAACAATTTCAATCGTGCCTAATACAACCCGAATAAACATCCAGTGCCAAATACGACCTGAACTACATTATAATTCAAAAACACTACCTGAACCTTTTAAAACGTGCCTAAACCTACATTGACCATAACAGAAGTTAGTCAACCGTTAAAATGATAAAACGACGTCGTTTTGATTTCATTATTTTTTTTAAAATATGAACATTCCAGGATTCGAACCCGGACCTTGCCACTATTTAAAACAGACATATCAACCAATAGACTAAAACAATTTTTTTTAAATAATACTACAAATTTGCAATTATATATGCTTTTATACTTTTTCATCTTCTCTAATTAAAACTTCGGTTATTCTTATTTTTGATTCTTATTAATATATTAACATATTTAATAAACTTATAAATACTAAAATATAAATAATAAATATTTATAATTATACAAAATTAAATATATTTCATGTTTTGAAACTATTTACAAAATGTCCATATATAAATTATTTTAAAACTTGAATGTTGATTTCTTTTGTTTCTTAAAATTGATATAAGCTGAATATACTTTACCACAATAAAATAAATTACCATTAAGTTTTATTTTTAAAATAATTTATATATGGACATTTTGTAAATAGTTGAAAAACATGAAATATATTTAATTTTGTAGGATTATAAATATTTAATTATTTATATTTTAGTATAATATAAGTTTATTGAAGATATAATTATTACAAAGTATGTTAATATATTTATAAGAATCAAAAATAATAATAACAAAAGTTTAATTAGAGAAGATTAAAAAGTATAGTAGCATATATAATTGCAAATTTGTAGTATTTTTAAAAAAACTTGCTTTAGTCTAGTGGTTGATGTGTATGTTTTAAATAGTGACAAAGCCCGGGTTTGAGTCCCGGAATGTTCGTTTTTTTAATTGTAGAATCAAAACGACGTCGTTTTATCATTTTAAGGGTTGACTAACTTCGATTACAGTCAATGTAGGTTTCAGCACATTTTAAAAAGTCCAGGTAGTATTTTTGTATTATAACATAGTTCAGGTCGTATTTGGCACTGGATGTTTTTCGGGTTGTATTTGGCACGATTGAATTTTTTTTGGGTAGGAATATGCCCTTGCCCTTTTCCCGACGTCGTTTTATCATTTTAACGGTTGACTAACTTCTGTTACGGTCAATGTAGGTTTAGGCACGTTTTAAAAAGTTCAGGTAGTATTTTTGCATTATAACGTAGTTCATGTCGTATTTGACACTTAAAATTTGTTCAGATTGTATTTGGTACGATTGAAATTGTTTGGATAGGAATACGGCCTTTTCCCACTAAGAGCATCTCCAAAATAAACTCTATAACTTCAAATATAGAGTTTTTTGCTCTCCAAAAAGAAACCTCAAAACTTCAAATTTGAATTTTTTAAGAGTGAAACTCTATATTTGAAGTTTCAATACTCAAAACTCTAAATTTGAAGTTTCATCTTTTTAATTGCATTTTGGTCCTTACAATTACAAATAAAAATTGAATTTATAAATAATTTTTTTTTATTTATTGTTTTAGTCCATAAAATTTGTTTAAATCTCATAAATATTTCAAATTAAAATTTACCTTTTATAAATTTAAGTTTAGACATAAAACTAAATAAAAATTTATAATAAATTTTAAAATAGTTGCTTGTAGTTTAGTATTTTGTAAATATTTTAAAATTAAAATTAGACAACAAAAATGTGGTGTTCTATTTGTAATAATCATGTATTTGTATTTATAATTTTATATTTTAGTGTAAGATTTTATTAATTAATATTCTTGTATAATTTATATATATATATATATGTGTATGTTATTTATCAATGTTTTATGAATTTATATTCACTATGACAAATATAAGGAGCAAAATGTAAAATAGAAATAATTTTGAAGTTAAATTTGAAGTTTTTCTTTTGGAAAAGAACACCTTGAAACTTCAAATATAGAGTTTTGGAAACTTTAAAATATAGAGTTTTGAAAAATTTAAAATAGAGTCTTTTTGGAGATATTCTGACGCACATACACTAAAAACGTTTAATTAGATAACCATAGCTATAGAAGCAGTTATGACCCTCGCGGTCTTTATAGTTTTTGATATAATTCTCATCTTATTCGAGACTTCTTTACTCATTTAGTATAAAAAGATTACTTTTTTTTATCAAACATGATCATATCTAGAACAAGACAAAACGATGATACATGTATATATTATATGAAAAATAAACGAAAGAAAAAGAACACACACAAAGCGAATCGTGATGCGACCGTTCCCTTGGCCTGTCAAATAAATCGTGACCATAGCCCGACCCGGTTCAGCTGTCCTAAACCAATCGTAAACTGACACGTAAACCTAGTTCGAACACACGTAAGCAATCTCCGTCACCGAGTGAGACAACATGGGCCCTCACTGCCGTCTCTAAACGAGACCAATTTTGATCGGCACACCAAAGGCTTCTTCTCTGTTAAAACTCACAGTTGTTTTTTAGTAGCAGTTATTTTAGCTTAACGCCGTTAAAACTTTTATCTTTCCTTCTCGTATAAATACCCAGAGAAGCTCTTGTCTCATCTCTTGCTCTTCGTCATAATTTACACTCCAAGACAAATAAACGTTCAGAGCTCCGTTTTGGTTATCGAGTATCCCGCCAACCAAAAACCTCTCCCTCGTAATTTTTCTTTGGGTTTTTGAAATTACTTTCGACCGTTGTCCATTTTTAATCTCCTTCTCTTCGGGTAGAAAATATTCTGTTAGAGATTTCTGGGGATATTTTTTTTGGAAATTTTTAAGCAGTTAGTTTGATTGATTTGTGAGAGAGAGTAGGAGCTTTTGTGTCAGAATCAGATTCGATATCGCACAAAGAAGACGACATTTTCAGGTAAGTACGGGTTTCGTTGTGAGAAATCCATTTTCTAAAGATTTTTATCGGAAAATGAAAAATCAGAGAATTTCGTTGATTACTTTTTTCTTCTGTAGAAGTGATTGAGAAAGAAACAGAGATTTGTCACTCGTTTGTCCGATCGATCTTTTCAAACTGTTTTCCCAGAAGAGAAAAAAGATTCAGAGAATTTTTTTTTTGTGGTGTGTGTCAATATTGTCTTTACCTGCTGCATTTTTTTCTTTTACTGTCACGATTGATTTGATTTTTTGACAGATTTGATTCGTCACTTCTCTCCAGATTTTCTCATAGCTTTTAAGCATCCAAACAGATTTTTTTTGCTCTCTCATAAAACTCAAATCGTAAATTTCTACAGCTTTCCAGGAAAATTTACCGTTTCTTATTCATTTCAAAAGTTTCGCGGGTATTTATTGTTCCCAAACTTTACTTTGCTTTTCACTATGAAGAACTCTGAATTCTTCTCTGCCACAAAAAAAGCTTTAAATCATCATTATCAATTCTTTATTCACATTTATTGTGCAGCCATTGATGATGGTCTATATATATGTATGTAGCCTTAGACACAGAAGACAGAACGAACCCCACTCGTGCCCGGCGACGGAGATAGACTAAACCATAAAAGCATAGCTGCTAACTAACAATAATCTTTAATCAGATTCGCAGTTATCGAAACAAAAGGTGAGTACAAACCACCCACTATTCCATTAAGTCAAATTCAATGTTTTGAGAAATCAATAAGAAGAAGGAAACAAAAAAAACAAAGGCTTTTGTAGTTAGTTATTGCATTTGCCTTAACATATCAAAAACAAGAGTTTTACTTCTCCCCCTATTATTATTCTTCGTAATTGCTGCAACTTCTTTATAAGTTTTTTTTATAACTTTTGTATAGTAGAATATAATTCATATATACTGTATGCTTTCATCACTCGGCACGCTTTAGATTGGTCCATCATCACTCAAAACCCTAAATATAGAAACCAAACTCCTTTTCTTTTTCCTAACACGTGACTGTCAAGACTCTATTTTCTTGTTTTAAAATAGTTAATATTTCCTTTTCCAGTGATATTTTATATTTTGCTGTTTTTTTTTCCGTCTAGAATGGTGATAAACACGGGAGAAATCTCCACATATCATTTGATTCTTTTGTCAATTTCTGTTTTTCTTTTACCAAAAAAAAAGTTTTCTGTTTTATTTGGCTGCTCACATAATCTAGATTTATAAATGTCAGGAATTTTAGCAACTGTAGTAAATGTTTTTATTCTTATTCCAACTTTTTTTTTTTTTTTTGAATATGTGTTAGTTTAGGAATGGCGATGGGGCTCATCATTGTTTCACACGAAGGGCATTATTAATTTTATAACCATTTTATGTTGCAGATTTTTTTTTAAAGATATTATTCACAGGGGGTCCTATCCTCTGATCCCCAAGTTCTTTCTTTTCTGGTTTCAGTTTTTGTTTTTAAAGGAAAAGTGTTAACTTGCAGTTTTAGACATATTTCAACAATTTTGTCTCATAGCTTTTATTATTGTATTCTTGCAGTTCTTTTCTTTCTTTTTTTTTTTGTTGTAGTGCTGAGTTCTATAAGACCTGTCTGAGATTGGTCTTGAGCTCTATAAGTCTCCGAGGTAACACTCACGAGTCACGTCCAACCATGGTGGAATGTGTTAAAAAAAATTATTCTATTTTATATACTACTAATAATGGGTTTAGTTCTTGAAATATAATTGGTTCTTTATGGAGTTAGGACATCTCCAATCCAACTCCATTTTTTACTCTAAAATGGAGTAAAAAGGAATATGGAGTAGAAAACACTCCAACCCTACTCCATATTCTACTCCATAATAGAGTTTACTCCATAAATGGGTAATCTGTTTTTTGTTTGTTCATCACTCCATTATGGAGTGGAAAATGGAGTGAGATTGTAGCATTTTTATTCTCTTTTACTCCATTTTAAAAGAAAAAATGGAGTTTTACATTGGAGTTTTACTCCATATTCTCTTTTACTAAACCAATCAACTTTATCAAGTTTCTACTTTCTTTTGACTAGTTGTTTTCTAACCAGAACAGAGATACGTCACAACTTTTGTTCTTTTGTGTTGTGTTTGCGTTATAGAAAACGACCAATTGGCATCCATATTCCCCTTCCTATGTTCTAACTAATTTTTACAATTGTCTGTTACCATTCATTTTGTGGGACCATTTCTTTGTTAGAAAAAACCTTTACCTTTAAATAAATTAAAATTTGTACCCTGATTACATAAGCTATATCTACCGTGTTATATGTCGGATTGTGAATCGACTTTATTGTTTAGCTCTCGCTACTTTTTAGTTTTGTAATGACTTTATTTGGTTTCTAGTAGTATTATTCACTGAGGTTTGGTTGTGTGATGTTTATTTTAAGTAGAGTCTGTTTTATACGATTTTATAGGGCTGAAAAGGCAAGAAAACACAAAAAGAACCAAAGATGTTCACTTGCATAGCTTGTACGAAAGCAGACGGAGGTGAGGAAGTCGGAGCGCGTGGAAACACCACTCCCAATACTAAAGAAGCCGTCAAAAGCCTAACCACACAGGTCTCTCTCTCTCTCTCTATGTATCTAATCTCTTCTTTCTTTGTTGATCCTTCTGCTTCTTTTTTTCACTTTATTTTGTTGCTTTTCCCTAATTGCCTTGCTAGTGAAACAAACCAAAGACACAGACCCCAGTTTAACGTATCTCATAGAAGATAAAAAAGCAACTCTTTAATACTGTTTAAGAAAACTTACAGTCCTTATATTCGACTGATATTCTTTTCTTTATCTTTGAGATTTGTCTAATGAATTAGAACTGATAATTCATTACTATAGTGGTTCACCGTTGTTTAGACAGAGATGCAACTTCCACTTTCACCAATCTCTCTTTCATAGGTTATGTCAGTGTGTTTCCCATCTATGTGACTAGACATGAAAGCCAAACAATTACTCAAACAATAAAAACCCAGATTGCAATTTTTTTTAAATGATGTATCCAGTTTAAAATCTTCATTTGGATTGTAGTGGGTGATTAAAGTTATGAGGGTCATGATTTGATGAATATTGCTAATGAAGACTGTTACAATTATTCTTTTCTCAAATAAGCTTTAGTGGATTCTTACATAGACAGGAAAAATAAAGCAAAGGGTTTAAAAGAGTAGGCGCAACTATTTAGTAAATCAAAAGAAAAATAAAAGGAAGAGATGGCCGTTATGATTGTATTCTGCAGACTTGAGAAGACAAGATGAAGTAGTTTCTTTTTATATAGTAATGTTAGATCTGATTGCTTTATTGATGTTCTTTTAAGAATGCTCATAGTAGATGTCCTCTTTTTACTTCGGTAGGCTAAAAAGTGTAGTTCTCTTGACGCACTTGGTCATAGCTTAAAGCCTGAAAATATGATGTTGGTGAAACTGTTGTATTAACGTTTAGTAGCGTTTTTGGGTAACCTGTGTTATGCAGATTAAAGATATGGCTATCAAATTCTCTGGTGCTTATAAACAATGTAAGCCATGCACTGGTTCCTCTACCAGTCCTATGAAGAAAGTACATAGACCGTTCCCAGATTATGACAATGCCTCTGAAGGTGTTCCGTACCCTTACATGGGTGGCAGCGCCGGTTCAACTCCTGCTTGGGACTTTACAAACTCCTCTCACCATCCAGCTGGACGGTCAGAGCCAAAATTCACATCAATCTATGGAAATGATCGAGAATCTATCTCTGCTCAGTCTTGTGATGTGGTACTAGATGATGAAGGGCCAAAAGAGTGGATGGCTCAAGTAGAACCGGGTGTCCATATCACATTCTCTTCGCTTCCCACTGGAGGAAATGATCTGAAACGTATCCGCTTTAGGTAATTGATTATTGAACTACTGAAAACAACCTCTGTGTGTGTGTGATCTACATCAGTAAGTTGTCTAGAACAGAACCTGCATGTTTTTTGTGTCGATATGAATGTTGGTTTGGTTGCAGTACAATGTTAGATAAAATGTTTCAATCATCGTTTAGTTGGAAAATACATAGCTGCTAATGTCACTACATTGAAGCTGAAACTAACCATCACTTGTGTCTTGTTTTGAAAGCCGGGAGATGTTCGACAAGTGGCAGGCTCAACAGTGGTGGGGTGAGAACTATGACAAGATCGTCGAGCTTTACAATGTACAGAAATTTAATCGCCAAGCTCTTCAAACGCCTGCTAGATCCGAGGACCAGGTAAAAGAAACATCGATTTTTCAATGTTACTTGAGAGTTTCTTCAGACAAAGACCTTTTTTTTTGTGAACCTTGTCTTGTTTATATTTTCATTTTAGTCACAGAGAGATTCAACTTACTCGAAGATGGAATCAGCGAGAGAAAGCAAAGACTGGACTCCAAGACACAACTTCAGACCTCCAGGAGTTAGTGTCCCGCATCACTTCTATGGTGGCTTTAGCAACTATGGTCATCATCATGGAGGACCTCCAATGGATGCAGCACGAACCACCACTTCTTCTAGAGACGAACCACCGTCAATGAGCAACGCTAGTGAAATGCAGGCTGAGTGGATCGAAGAGGACGAGCCAGGCGTTTACATTACCATCAGACAATTAGTAGATGGTACTAGAGAGCTACGTCGGGTCAGATTCAGGTATAGAAAGCACCTACACTAAGCATTTTTGATGAATCCTTTAGTGCTAAAAGCCTTTTGATTACTCTGGTTTCCGGTTTAGGATACTAGTTACCTTAAAATTAATGAAGCATCTACAAGATTTTCAGCAGTTTGAATCCTTCAAACTTATGCTTTTATTGTTTGATCAACAGCCGGGAACGTTTTGGGGAAGTGCACGCAAAGACATGGTGGGAGCAGAACAGAGAGAGAATACAAAGCCAATACCTCTAGTAACAGAGAAATACGAGTGTTCTTCAAGATCTTTAATTGATTAACCTTCTCCACATAACACATCTATATACTTTGCCTATCTTGTTTTCTTCGTAGTTTAAGATCTATAAATAACTTACGCATAAGTCAATGATTGAGCTGATTACATATAGCCGGTGGCTTTTTTTTCCCCATCGGTGTGTTACAGTCGTGCACCACTAAGGAAACATTCTGAAATGATATCAAGTCGATACTTCATTTGCGAGAGAGATATGCCATCCGGTCCACAATCTACTTCAACACCCAAAACGTATTTAACAAAAAAAACCCAAATCTATCAAGCGGAAACATGTGCTGAGATAGTCATTGAATTTGTTAAGAACAATGACATCCTTCCCAATCATCAACCTATATAAGGATATGAAGGACATTACTGCCACAAACCCTTCATCTTGACATGTAGCCACTTCTCACCACTGCTCTACTTTAGGACTGCGGATTGATTCACTGGAGAAGATGCAGAGCAACAACCATATCAAAGCGGTGGCTAGAGGAGAGAGACGAGGGGGCCAGGGAAGTAACAGGAGGAATAAAAAGTAAAAAAGGAGGGTGTTAAGTTAGATAGAATTCAAATAAGTAAATTGATCCATCTATTTATATATTATTAATGATCCTTCCCAATATCGATGTGGAAAACTTTCTCTCTATTTGAGGAGCTACTTAATGAGGTCATCGACGAGAACCATGAACCCATAACCATTCGTAAGGACATAGAAAGGTCAATGACACGTTTCAAAAAGAAAAGCCTTAAAGAAAGGTTCATACTTGCAGTTTAAACCATTTTAGACAACATGGATGAGCCACCAACCATACCAATAGCTCAACTAGCCAAAGTAGAACATAGAAACAAGACAACTGATGACTTGAGCAATGCCTTTGCACAACTCAATATCACTCAAGGTAAGAAAGTTTATTTGACCGGAACTGATTTTGATGGTTCTTTTGTAGGAACCAACGTTGAAGAAAACCCCATTCCTGATGAAGCATGCCAGAGTGAAGAGGAAGACCTTGAAGACACAAATACCGAAGAACCAGAAGAAGAACAAGTCAAGAGTTCAAACAAGGCTGGTCCAAGCAACATCAACTTCACCAACGTACCAAAGAAGATCAGTACTGAATCAAGGGAAGTATTTTCATTATTTACGATTTGTGCAGGTAAGATGGTCCAGTCTAGTGGTTCCTAGAACTCACCCATCCCAGAGACAATCAGGGTTGAGGTCAAGTCTTAGCTTGGTTATAGTTTTATTTATTTTTGCATCTTTTTTTTTGGTCTTCAACCGTGCAGTGCTAGTTGTTTTCTTTTATGTTTGGAACCTTAAGTCTGTCGTTTTTGAGTCTTTTCTTTTTCTTTGAGTCGACCATTAGGTCAAAGGCTGAAGGACTATTAATAAAGTTGTAACGCTTTGACCGCCCACAGCTAATGGGCCACCCACACCCACTCTCTCGGCCTGTGGGCCCCATCTCGTTCCAATGGTCGGTCCGTTAATTTTCCAAGGCTATAGATTCATGTTTACTGACCCTGCAATCACCACATGACCTTTTCCCGTACTTTGTCCTCACGTACATGGTATCGCAAATCACTTCCCAATAGGTCACCCATCCTTTGACTACTCCAGCTCAAGCACGCTTAACTCTGGAGTTCTCTTTGGATGTGCTCCCGAAAAGGTAAGTGCACTTTGGTGACATAGGTAGCCAAATCAATCCTCTTAAGCCTTTTCCATATATCACAACTCGGGATGTTACAAAAGTCCCACACGTATCCATTGTAACACACAACTTTTTACCTAGATCAATATATGAGTCAGTTTACCCCCTAAGAAAGCCATCATCTTTCTCTCTTCCCCCTTGTGTGATTCAAGCAGCAAGATTTTGAACTGTATCGAGGATCCATCATCCTCTCCTTGTGGTGTTCTTTGTTCCATCATCTTTCTCATCCACCGGTCCAACAAGAGAGAGCGTGAAAGCCAGCTTGTTCGATCCCATCCCACTTGATCAACTTCCGGTTAAGTGTTCATCACCATCGATCATCCTTTGTTCTTAAGAGAGTGCGTGAAAGCCAGCTTGAGGATCCATTTCCACCACCTTCCTAAGGCTCCATCCGAGTCTTACATCACTACTGATGGTAAGAGAAGCCACCAGCCACTGGAAAAGAAGCTGGATCTGTTTAGTTCGAGAGAGTTTTGATTCTTTAAGAGAAAAAAATTCCTGAAATAATGATCATTGATTAATATGTTGTATTTTTGACACATTGTATATATCGTTTTCCAATTGGTTTCAAATCTTTATCTAGTTTTTCTACTCTTTTTTTGAGTCTTTACAGGTCTGGAGTTGCATAAGAGGGAAATAAAATCATATGGAGCAAAAGAGTCAAGAAAGAACCCGAACTGTAGATTTTGAGTCTTTACATGTCTGTACTTGGTGCTTTGCTACCTTAGAAGGGAGAATGATATTCATCTCTCTCGTTTAGAGAAGATCTCATGAACCCTATTTCTCTTTTATTGCAGTCTTATTTCATGTTTCCCCTATTATGATCTTTGTTTTTTCTTGCGCAATGGCTGAGTAGTCGTTTGTTAAGTTTAGGGTGTTAGGGATCATGGATAAATTAGCTAGACACAAATAGGATTGTTATTCTTTGATATCTCTATCTACTGTTATACTTACTGCTTGTGTTAAACTGGCCATTTAGCATCTGATTGCATGTTTAATCTAATAAACAAAAGTATTTTAGGTTGCTAGAAAAAGCATAGATAAGCGATTTGTCATTAGCCAACGAAAGCTGATGTTAAGATAAATCCTGAACCAATTGAATATGAGCTTAATGCTTGTCATCATTCTCTAATCCGAACAACAGTTTAGGCATTATAATTGCTTGATAAATTGGTAGACACCATGACAGTGGGTTTATCTAATCATGTTGTTCAAGTTCTAGATTGGCTCATATTGTCTTCCTGAATAGTTATGTGGCTCATGGTCCTAAGAATTCCGATGAATCACCCTTAACTGTTAAAGAAGTTACATGCTCTGCATCTAAAGAAGCTACTCTAACTAATCAAAAACGCCAAAAAGCGACAAAAGTCACAATCCCAAACGCTAAAAATTTGACAAACGCTAAATGAAAGAGGACTATGCTTGCATGCATGATGTCTTGCATATTTACATGTTTTTAATCATCCATTCTTGTATATTTGATCATATAGATTTGGTCTTAGTCAACTTTAGGTTCCATTTTGCATACATGAGTATTTATAAGGTGTTGGAGCATGTTATGGAGTTCATGGAGGTGTTCGAGATCATTTGTGGTCAAAAAAGGATGAAGGATGAAGGCTTCTCGGATCTGGGCGAGCCACGCAGGGTCAGCCCACTCAGGTACCTTACCCGTAAAGCCAAGAAAGTTGGGACGAAGGCCACGAGGGGTCAGTTCACTCGGGGTCGTCCACCCGCTTGGCCGGAAGGAGCCATTGACAAAGGAGCCGCGCAGGGTTAGCCCACTCGGGGTTGTGTACCAGCTTGGCCAAAGGAAGCACCAAGGACGAAGGCCACCCAGGGTAAACCCATCCGTAGTCGTGTACCCGCTCGGCTGGTTGAAGCACCAAGAACGAGGCCACGCGGGGTCGGTCTCCAAGCTCCACACCGGTCCGTGTTTTCTTGTGGTCAATTTTAAGAGTTTTCAAGGGCATTTTAGTCCTTTTGTTGGGAACCATTAGGTTTTCTTGGATTATAAATACCTTGTGATCCCAAAAGTTGGTACCAATCTTGTTTTCTCTCTAAGAACAAAAACCTATTTTGGAGAAAGATTGAATCTTTAGTAATCCAATCTTCTTTTCTTGAGTAATTTAAGTCTATCTCATCTTATTAACAAGATTAGTCTTGAATCCATCATGGGTTTAAGGTTAAACATGGTGATTAGTGAGTAGACTACTTTGTGGTTCATGGGTTAGATGGATTAGGGTGATTTAGTGGATATTTAGGATGTTTCTTGTTAGATTACCATAGATCTATGCTTGTTAAGTGATCTTAATGCTAGATTAGTCTTAATCAAGTTGATTTAGAATCTAAGCTTTTTCATGCCCACAAGATGTTTGTTAAAATGCTTGACTGAACTTAGTATTTCTCTAGGTTGAATACCCAAAGACATTTGATGTTAGGATTGTTAGATGGCTAATATACTTAAGCTTATTGCTTGTTTGATAGTATTAAACCAAAGACATTTGATGCGTAAAACTTGATTACAAAAGGATTATTATCATGACAATAGATTAATCTACTTGTATGAGTTCTAGACCTATAGGCTTGTTGATTGTGTTACTTTAACATCCTATATTGAAGCTTGATCATCCTATATCAATCATCTTTACCCAATGATTCATCTTTATTACTTGATTGAAAGCTTTAGTTATTTCATTGCTTGTTCTTGTTACTTGTTTCTCATCTTCACCATATTGATTGTATCGCTTTAACTTGTACTCTCTTTGCTTCAAAACAACTTTGGATTGGATTGACAGTCTTAAATACTACATTGATTTGACATAGGACCTTAAAATTCCTTATCAAATTTGGCGCCGTTGCCAGTTCTAAGTTGATTTTTACATTGAGATTTTGTCACTGCTTAAGACTAAATCTTACTATCTTTTTTTTTAGTTACTAATACTCCTTCTTCCTTTCCTTTTGAATCTTAGGTGTATGAACTTGCGAAGCAGAGTCTCAACAAACCTAGCTCCAAGAGTTGAAAACATTGGACCACTTGAAAGGGAGATAGTAAGAAGGAGAAGACAAGAAGGGGATCAGTCTCACTTAGACAGATTAAGCTTTGTTATGGATCAGCATCAGAATCAGCCTCAAAATGGAGAGGGTGCTGGTCAAGGAGTTGAAAACCTTAGACCACAACACCCACAGCGCCAAGCCAGAGCTATTGGCACCCAGGATCAGCCAAACATCCATGGCTATAGAGCTGGTATAAGAGCACCAGCAGTGGAGAACAATAACTTTGAAATCAAGTCCATCTTGATCAACATAATCCAGAGCAACAAGTATCATGGCCTTGCTTTGGAGGATCCACTTGACCACTTGGACAATTTTGATAAGCTGTGTGGAACAAAAAAGATTAATGGTGTTTATGAAGATGCATTCAAGCTGAGGTTGTTTCCATTCTCTTTGGGAGACAAGGCTCATACATGGGAGAAGAGTCTTTCAAGAGATTTAATCAATACATGGGATGAATGCAAGAAAGCTTTCCTCACCAAGTTCTTCTTTACCTCAAGAATTGCCAAGCTTAGGAATGAGATTTATGGTTTTCATCAAAAGAATCTTGAAGGCTTTGGAGAAGCATGAGAAAGGTTCAACAACTACATATCTCAATGTCCTCATCATGGCTTGAATATGGAGAGTTTGCTCAGTACTTTCTACAGAGGTGCTTTGCCTAAGTATAGAGGCCAGCTTGACACTGCTAAAAATGGTTTCTTCTTGGGGAGAACTGAAGCAGATGCTTTGGAGCTTGTAGAGAATACAGCTAAGAGTGATTTAATCTGCAATAATGAGCATGATAAGAGCAACATAGGAAATGTAGGAGATGATCAAAGCAAAAGGAAATAGTTGAAGGCTCTACAAGACAAGATTGATATGCTTCTCAGATAAAACTCAACAAGAGAAAGTTAAATTTGTTGGTGAACAAACACAAGAAGGGATTGCTGTGGTTAATGAGGTTGATGGTCTAGAAGGTCAAGAAAAGTTGTGCTTTGTGAATGCTAATGGGACATGGTACAAGAAAGAGTCTAACTTTTAGTATACCAACTACCAACAAAGACCCTACTCAAACAACCAACCAACAAGGTGGTTATCAAGCACAATAAAACTACTCATGGGGTTTCTCCCCTAAAGGGAACCAGTCTACACAAGGCCAAGCCGGATCCTATACTTCTGCTCCACAGGAAGTTAACATTGATGTGATGTTGAAACAGGTCTTGGAGTCTCAAAACCAGAAGTGAGAAGCACTTTGGCTATGAGCTGAAGAATCTCCACTCAAAGATTGATGGAAGCTACAATGATCTCAACAACAAGTTCAAAGCCTTGGAGTCTCAATTTGCTTCGGGTATCAGCACACAAAGACAGAAACAGACAAGTGTGGGAGAAAGAAGAGGATGAATTGGAAGAAGAGTAAACATATCAAGGGAGATCCTCAGTTATCATTCACTCCTCACTTCTCAGATGGTATAAGGAAATCCAGAGTGTGCATCAGATGTTTCTCACAACCATTTGCTATGATTGACAAAGGAGAAGAGTCTATGGAGGAGGCTTTCACACAAGAATGATAAAGTTTCAGAGCGTAGAAATTGAGACTTTTTTTTGGAGCGAGTTTTCATCCTCATCCGTACTGAATCAGATATCTCCAAAAGTCAAGATAATGACTAAAATAAGCGATGTGTGGGAGGCAACTCACTGTCAGGTTTGTTTTAAATTTGGTTTTATTTTCATTTATTACTAACTTTGTTTTTCATTGATTTCAAAAAAAAATGTGAATAGTAAAGTTATTGTACCAGAGGCACTGTAGCAGCGATCGACACTGTAGCATTTCCGTCGATCGACACTGTAGCAGCCCCATCGAGTGGCACTGTAGCAACGTTACTGTAGCAGTTACTGTTCATCAAAAAATATATTTTTACTTTTTTTTTTCTTATTATTTTCTATTTGTGTTTTAATTTCTTTTTACTTACTATTTATGTTTTCTTTATGTTTGACCCGAGGACGACGAGTTCTGCAACAAGTATTGATCGGCGGCTGGCCACCGTATTAATCGACAGAGTTTCACGAGTATCGGTCGATCGCCACTTAACTGTATCGATCGACGCTCACCATCAACGAGCAGGTATACCATTTTTCCTTGTTAAAATCTAGTACTTATGATTTATTTTCCCACCAATCTTAGACTATATAACGCTGGTGACAGTGTTGTTTAAAGTCTGGGAGAGGTTTTACTAACATTATGTTTTATTTTGAGTTTTATATCTTAAATAAAAAAAATTCAGGGAGAAGCAGATTACTGTCTTATCGACCGATGAGGACATGACGATATCGATCGACACAACATCAACTGCAACGATCGATACATCCATTAACACATCGATTGATACTGTTTCCGGTCAGGTTTATCGTTCTTCCTTGTTCAATTAAGTCCTTTTGATTTATTTTTCAATATCACTCCGGCTATTTTACACTGGGGACAATGTAGTTTAAGTCTGGAGGATGTTTACTGATATTTGGTTATTGTGAGTCTTATTAAAATTGTTTTCAAAAAACTATTTTTATTGAGCTCGAGAAGGGGATTATGATCGTTTTAAATTTTTTCTTATTATCTAACCACGCTATAGCACCAATCTTAAATTTGTTGATAGCAGAGTATACTAGAGATACTAAAGTGGATCATCCTGCCATTAGATCCCACTTGCTTAGAAAGTTTGAAGGAACCGAAGCTGACCTCCAACCCTAATATGACTATTTTGCTTGCTTTGGGGTTTGGTATACATTGGATCGGATTCCTCCATCAGGTCTGAAAGGTATAAGTCTGTAAATATTTGGTTTCCTTCTCTCCTCTCTTCAGCATCTAGAAAAGAAAAGATTGAGATGATTTCTTGAGATGCAGAGGGGTAGGTACATTACCAATAACCCCACTATTCTAATTCAAAGGAATGATCACACATTGTGGAAGCGAGGAGTAGGTATATTACCGATGACCCCATTATTCGCCTACACTTTGTCAAAAAAAAAATAAAAAAAAATTTGAAAATCAAAAACAATATGGCAAGATGGACTGTAGCAACATCTTCGTCCACTGAGTTTGAGATCTAGAAAAAGATTCAAAGAAGAGGATATAGGGAGGAAATAAACCAGAATATGACTACCTGTTTACTCAGATACCTGCTGGGGTAAGAGTCCAAGTATCCTTTGATTGATAATCCCAAGGTAAACCTGCACCTTTATTTTATTTTAAGAAATGAGGTTAGTAAAGGGGTGAGTCAAGCTAGTATTTGCTAAGTTGTTGATATATAGGATTTGGTTGCTAAGCTAGGATATGATATATAAAGCATCTCTGAGGTTAGCACTTATTTGATGTGGTTGCAACATAGTAGAGGTGATAGTAGTAAGTTAAAGATTTTGTGAGTCCTTGCTGTTTTCAAACCTCTTTCAGAGAGATTGTATGTTGTTTTGCTTGAGGACAAGCAAAATGGTAAGTCTGGGGAAGTTGATATACCATGAATTTTACCCATTAATAGCCATGGTATATAAATGTTTTAAGATATATTTCTTATTTTTTGGAGTCTTTTAGAGTATTTACAGGTTCAGGTATGTTCAGGAGAAATATAGTGATTTTGGTGTCTTTTGGGGCCCTTTGAGTGCATGACTGCATAGACGCGTCAGATGTTTAGCTATGGATGTAGACCTTCCCACCATTAGATTTCGCCCATATTTTTACACAACATAGATCGTTGAGTTAGCTTTCCAATTCCACCGGTTTGAGATCAATCGGCATCCTGTAGCAGAAGTTATGTTCTTTTTACTGAAGTGTGGTTAGTCTGCCTCGCGAGAGGAAGCTGTCGAGAAGTTAAAGAAGAATCGATCGATGCAACACACTTGGTGTCGATCAATGGAGATCACAGAACGTGGATCGAGTATGTTTCAAGACCAACCTAAGCCCAGAAGATGCCTAATTTACCAGAATGCCCTTGAACGACCAGAAATCCTATTTATGTTATTTGCAAGCCATTGTTGACGGCTACGCTCTTTTACTTGTTCTTGTTGTAAGTTTTGGGAGAGAAGGGAGGAACTCCATCATAGTTCTCCTGGAACTCCTTTGATTTTCATATATATTATATTTTATATTTATTTTACATCTACTTTTTCTATGATTTCTGTGACAAACTTCATGCTAGAGTAGATCCACCTGTTAGGTTTAGGGTTCAAATAGATTAGAGGGAGTAGCCCCAACTATAGGATTTCTAGTTGTGGTACTCATTAATAGGATGTTCTTAATGCTCATGGTTCTAGAGTAGCTAACTAGAAACATTGAATCCCAGATTATTTAGGTTGGATTAGAGATATTTAAGCAATTCTGGTAGTCCTGAACACGTTCCTATTAAACTAGGATTGCTAGAAATACAGCAATAGTTTGAACTAGGAATCTTTGGTGAGTCTATGTTAACTCATGCATAACGCTTGACCAGACTCATCGATTGATATTTCGACAGGAAATCGATCGATGATGAGTATAGTGTATCGATCGATATTCCCATAGAATAATCGATCGACACTGTCAATTGCGACCTTCTAGTCGTTAGACTTATTTATTTAAATGAGAGTTTAATAGATTTGTTGATTAAGATAGTTAATGCTCTATAGTACCATGCAAACAACTGAATATCACCTATAGGATTATAATCTCTAATACCTGAATAGAAACCCTAGATCTAGCAATCATCCTTCCATCAAACAACTTCTTGCCAAGCTGAACAATTTCTTTGTTCATCTTGTTTACTAGCTAATTATTATTTACGGTTTATTATGCACTTTCCTAGATTATTTATAACTGCTAGATTTAATTGGTTCCCTAACTCCTCGTGATTCGATCCCTAAGTACTATAACTGAATCTCTTATTTGAAAGAGTAATTCATTCCTTAGGGTAATTTGAGTGATATCAATATTTCAATATTAAGGGAATTAGCTATATATATAAAATGGATATATACATTTTAAGCATATGCAAATCCATGTTAATTTCTATACACTACAGTGGAAATGCTAAAGTTATATTCAAGTGTGACTGTCTATGATCTAAATTAACTTTATACTAGGATAAAACCTGCGCCTTGTGCAGGGTGAATATATGTAATTAAAAGATGAAATTTTAGTATTGACAAATTTAAAATTTATATATAGTTGTTTTTATATGTATTTGAAATTTTATAATTTTGAAATTTTATATAATTATCTATACGTAGGATTAGAAACAGTTGTAATTAGAATTGTATATCAAATCTTAGAATTTAATGGACCCGATTTCATATATCTTTTCACTTTTCAGTGTTCGAATGATGGAAAATAAATGGAGTGTCACTGGGCTTGATTGGTAGAGTATTAGCAAATTCGCTAATATTTTTTTAAGAAGCAGTTTGTAAAATATTTGCATTTAAAATATATAAAGTTTCAAAACTACTTTAATATAAATTATTTATTTGTCTAATAATATTAGAAAATTATATTTTTAAATAATTTTATAAAACAATTAATTTAAATTTTAATTATTTTTAAAACAATATTTTAAGTTTTTCAAATACAAATAAACAATTTAAAATTAATTATGGTCATGATTTAATATAACCCTAATGATTTAAAAATTAAAAAAATAAAATTAACATATTAAAAACTAACTCAGTTTTATATCCTGATTTAATAATTTAAAAATTAATTATGGTTATGAGAAGTTTGCGTTCACTTGTCAATCCTATTTATCTTCAATTTTTCTCTTGTTGTGGTTTTTTATATTTTGGTTATTACTCGATATAAATATTTATTTTGAAGTTTATTCTCATTTCCTTTGTTTGTTTTGACCTGGAATTTAGAAAATACTTAAGATTTAAAATAATTAAAGAGATACATACTTACGTTAAGATCTGCACTTTATGCAGAATAAGTATTTTATATTTATTATTTATTTTATGTTGTTCTGCATATTATAAAATAAAAAAATAATAAATATATATTAAATAACTAAGAAGTCAGTTACTATTATGTAATAAATTGGCGTATGCATATAAATTAAACTATCACTCTCGTTTATTCGCAATTAGGGTAAATAAATCAAAATAATCAATCTTATATATTGTATATGATATATAATTAAATTTAAATGATATAAACATAGTAATATAGCACACTTTTAATATGGATATTTATTAAATGAGGTTTCTACTCATATGATTTTATGATTATTTGCATATTTTTGTAACAAAACTCTACAATGATTTTTTTTTATTGTGAGATGTTTAGTAATTTCAATAATTTATAATCATTTTAAAAAACAATGACATATTTTAAATTAAATATTAACTTTTCAATATATGTTCAAGGCAAATATCAAAATATAAGTATGTATTTTCATACGATGTATAGTTTAATTAAAACGATATGAAATATATATAAACTAAAATTATTTCTTCATATGGTCTTATAATCATTACATTTAATATATATAGAAAAGAAAATAAAACCTTGATCCTAAAAGTTTATGTGTGACTTTTAACAAATTTAGTAATTTATACTCATTTTGAAAAATTCGAAATACAATATACACAAAACAAAATCTAGATTTTTATTATATGATTAATGTAATTGTGTAATTTATTTTAATAATAAAAAATAAACAAAATGAGAAAAAGTATACAGATTGTTATCAAATCTTTATTGTTTAAAATCATTAATTGTCATATATATATATTTTAATCACATTAGGTAATTCCGTAGGTTTTATTTAAGGAAAGCACGCAAAACAATAAATATTTGATATATGCGACCAACTATAGCCTACGAAATATTATATTGCTAGAAAATATAATTTTTAGACTATACATTATATCATATGCTCTAGAATTCTTAGAATTTGAAATATAAGTTAAAGAGATATGCCACATAGGATTGGAGTTATTTTTAATTCTTACAAACTTAAGGTTACAACTTTTTAAATGATTCTCAATTAATATATAGGGGATATGTAGTGGTCTAATTTATTGTGTCTTGAACTCTGGGTTGGTTTGAGATACAATTTGAGATATGCTACTTTATTGTTATCACAATTGCTAATTCAGGTAATTATGCAGGATCATATAATACCTGGCTTCAGCAAGAAATAACGACATGTATATAAAACTTGTGATGCAATTTGGGTTTACTTATATTTGGCTACTGACAAGTCTTCATGAGCAATCTGTCATTCTTTTCCAGAAAAAAAAAAGAATGAATGATTCTTGTGGATGTGTAGTGACATGGTTCAAGACTTCAAATCACGTTCCAATATTTTCTTCGACTGAAGTTCCTATAGCCATGGTTGATGATGGCTCGTATAGTTCATGTAACTATACCTGTTCTTAGTTGGCTCTTTTTGTGCATCTGCCCCTGATCTGTCTCCCACTTGTGACCCACTCTTTATTCATTGTTTGGCTGAAGGGACTCTCCGTATTGTTTTCTATTCAGAATATCAAAACATACAAATACTCAGATACAAATCTTTTATTTTCCAAATATACCTATTTTTAATATCTTCTTCACCTCTCTTTGTTTGTAGTTATTATTTGTAATAAGTTGTTTAATAACAACATTGTCTTCTTCTCGGAAAATGGTATTAATCTTCATTTATACCAAAAAAGCACCAACCCGAGAAATCTATGTTTGATGTGCACTGGCCTTAGCAAAAGGTCCATAACCTACCCCTTCAATATTTTCTTTTACCTCCTCTGTAGTTGTATATAATCTCTCATCCTCTCTAGTCTTTCTCAAAGATATAGAGATGGACTTATTCACTGAAAAAAAAACATGATGACCATCTCTCTGTTTGTCAGCTAGATTGTTCTCTCACTATGTTGAAGCGCAAAACATTTGTGTTCCTAAAGTTTCAGCTTCTTCACCGTATTAGCTACACCACCATTTCTGATTGAAACTCCTCCGAGTTTCTGAGCTTTTCCTCTGGTGGTGGAGGACTCTAGTTAGGATTTAGGAATATTTCAAAATCAATGAATGAGATGAGGTTATTTCTGTTGGGGTTTCAACTATATATAGTAGTATGTGTGTCGGTTAATTTCTTTGTTAACTATTGAATCAAAGGGTCTCTAAATTCTGTTTAACATGACAAGATCTACACTGATGAAGAACATCTCTAATGCTGTGAAAATAATAAAAATGTAAACTAAAAATATAGTTTTGTGAAAAGAAAAGTAAGCTGTATTCAAAGAAAAAAGCTATCTAAACAATTTTAGTTTTTTTTGCCATTTTTGTATACTAAGTGATAAATCTATTTCCTAAAAATATGATTAATTACTATAGTTGAAAAATATCTATACTATTGAATATTAAAAAAAAAGTTTCTAACGAAAATGACATTTTTTCCAAAAATATCACAAAGGAAATTTAATTCTCACTAATGGTAATTTAGTCTTTTGTTTTTGGAATTTTGGGCTTAAAATTACACTTACTCCTTAATTTAATTCATTGCATATATGACCCAAAAAAAAATCTTATTCCAGCAATTATAATTATAATTTTATTAATAAGGCTACACCTATAAGTTATTTCTAAACATAAGGAATAAATTACTTACATTAAAATTGAAGTAGTATTGATCATTATAAAACCTATAAATTAAAATACATAACATAAATACAATGCATTATTTTTGTATGACAAATAGCTTATTCAGTTTTATGTACAGATTAGTATATGAGGGTTTTAATCGATTTTTTTTTTAAAATATATATATATAGATATATATTTTAAGATTTTTCTGGGTTTTTGTTGGGTCAACCAGTTTTGGTACATGGGTTAGTGGTGGGATTTTTGGTTTTACCTGATTTTTAGTTAATATGTTTTCATTAAATTCATTAAATTCAAACATTTCAGTTGGTAGGACCTCTGATAAAATGCTACATGAAGAACATAAGCTAGTCCAAACACTGCTTATATTAATTCGTTTATAAACCACACTAAAAGGAGATAAATTATTAGTAAAAGTAGAATGCTTTCTTTGCACCATTAAAATGGAGATTCATTATTTGGTTCAGATATTTTTGTTTTTGTTTTTTGGCTCTAGAAATTGAGAAACCGTTCAGATATTTACAAAGTTTAGTTTGGTTTCAGATGAATTATTTCGGATTTTGTTTTTGGTTTGGTAGCAAATTTGGGAATCATCTAATATGCACAAAAAAAAAATTTGGGTCCAATTCAGTTCCAATTCGATTCGCGGTTTGCAATTTAAATATCGGGTTATTCGTATAAAAATATCAGATAATTCAAATAATTTTTAAAATTTTGAATAAAAATATTAGGATAATTCGGTTTATAAATAATATTTTAGGATATTTGGTTATTTAGAAATTAAATATAATTAATATTGTAAGCATTTAATTTACAATTTTAAATTTTAAGTACAAATTTGATTCTTGGTCCGATTTCAATTTTTGTTTTGTTTCAAAGATACATGAGCTGCTCAGTTATTTATGAAATTTAGTTCAATTATGATTTAGGATTTTTCAGTTTGGTAGAATTCGGTTTGCGGGTTCGGATAAATGTGCCCAAACCTATACACTCTCATATAAAGAAATTCATTTAAAATAATTTATTTAATTTCAAAAATAAACCTGCATTTTCCAACTTATGTCAAATCTAGTTGTACACGTTAAATTCTTAGTGACATAGATTAAATAAGCAAATTAGTGTTGTTATACATCACCGAAAATGTCACTCGTTGTAATGTAGTCTGATTATGTTTGACATTAGAAAAGTGTTTGATCTACAGTGGGTAAAAGTCATTCTTATATATGGTATTATGGTTAGTGCGTATGATGCAACAATGTTAACATTGAAAGAACATGACTGAGTTTATCAGGGACTGAAATATATGTGAAAAGGATTATGGCTGAGAACTTAGCCTATTCGCCAACTTAGGCCTTGTATGTTAATGGTATTACCAATTAACATTTGCATTATATATCCATTATCCAAGATGAAAGTTTTAGCTGGAAAACCAAATATCAAAGTCATTTCAAAATCTAAGTTCAAGATTATAACTATATGCTTATAAATATAAAGTTCAAACTTAGCCAATCAGATTTTAATTAATGACTTTTGTTAATCCTAAAGACCCTAAAACCATTTATCTTATTTTTCTCTTGTTACGTAAGTGATTTTCAAAAGCCCGCAATCTATGGCTTTTGTTTTTTGCTAAAGCAACTGACAGTTTTTAAAACCTAAAGTTTCTAAACTACTTTCTTTTTTGTAAAACCACAGCCACTACAGTTGCAAACAATCGGAGCCAAGTTATCTTTGTTTCATTTTGGTAAGCTTAATTAGAGAAAACAACAAAAGAAACATGAACTGAAGGACCACAAGGAAAGAAGTAACGTGAAAGATATATGCATGACACACACGTTATTTCCCACAATGTTTACACTTGTTCACATGCATATGTGCTGTTTCAAGTACATTGGATTACATATACATAACATATCTCTGCGACTCACCTGGTGTGGATTTCTTTCAAGAACGGACTGTTCCTTAAACTTGAGCGTACATGAATGGATTTCTTTCACCCCATGATGATCACAGTAGAGTTTACCTAGTATGATATTGTATATAGTCTATGTTACCTAAGAACAAAAAAAAAGATAATTACAAAGCTATCTCAGAGGCAAAAGACAGCAAAAGTGAGTCCAAAGTAGTAGTTTATATCTTTATAGATACCTTGCTCCATTGAACTACAGAGTCAACAGGTTCAACTTGAATCGATCTCCCCCAAAACCTTGACCTAAGGTTAGTATCACACCAGAACTTCCACCCTTTACCTTCACAGTGGCTGGCGATTACAGTTGGATGGTGGCTGACCTAAAAATGAATGATATTCCCATAATCATGACAATTATATGCATCACATTCTAACTAACTTTGGCGTTGACACAAGTACCTTTTCAGTGAAGAAACGAATACCCTTTTCAGGAAAGTCAGCTTCATATGTTTCTCGAAGCAAAGTGTTAAAGGGCTTATAGTGCCTGCCTTCAAAGGAAGCATATCCAGTGACCGCAAAAGCAGCAACGTTTAAAGCTCTTAAGAGACCGTTCCCCTAGAACAAAAAGATGTTTCCTCGCACTATCAACCTGTCCTAATCTGAAAGATGAAATTTTTAATCTCAAAAATTTGAAACCTAAATAGATTCGAACTGAACTTTGATGACTCTCGAATATCCACCCATAATTTAAAGTTTGTCCTACAATGAATATGGGCAATGAAAGTGTAAAATTGGTCAATTTCATAGTATTGAATTTGTAGTATTGAAATAACATTGGTTAATAATATTAATAATATCAATATACGTATTAATAGATATAGACTAACGAATTACCTGCAAACGATTGACATATATGAAGATATATAATATAGTTTGTTTTATAGTGAGAATATAGTACATATTTATAAATTAATATATTGGTTGAATGATATAATAGATGGATAAAGAGAAATATTCATATTGAAAATATTAGATGAGACATGGAAGAAAATAATTAGGTTTATGAGTGAAAAGATTATTTAAAGAAATATTTTATTAAAGGTTGAGTTAATAATTAAGATAACCTAAATAATAGGAGATCCAACTTTAAAATTCACCTAAAAAATTCATAATGTTTATATTTTAACAATATACTAAATAATAACCTGTCCGACTGGGCGGGTCTTTGTTTTAATGGTGTATATAACCAATCCAAAATTACAAACTAATGATTCCAATTTTAATACTTAAGTACATTGTTTAAACATTGTATTTTTTTCACTGTATTGTGTAACAAGGGTGTTTAATGCCCTTAAGTAAAAGAAAAAAGGGGTGTCGATAAAATTGTTGTGAGCCGTAAACATTTTAGTAATAGTTTATAAATTTTTTTCGGTTAAATTTGGTGCAAAGCTATATACACTAAATAATTTAGTCAAATTTCTGAGTTAAAATTTTAATGAAGAATTAGGAGGCTAGTATATCACTATTAAAATTTTTTAACAATAGTCCAAATAAATTATATAAATAAGATATATATTATTCTTGATTTATTCAAAATATATTTAAAACACAAGTACATATATGTATAGATAAATTTCAGAAATGAAGTAATATCAAAAACAGAAATCATAATAATACTTTGGACCATACTAATGTTTAGATTAATAAAAGTAAGCCCATTAGCCCATTAGGTTTCTGTTAGTTTTTTTTCCAGGAAAAACATATATTGTGCTCGTGACAAAGTAAAACGATTTGTGTCTATCAAAACAGAATAAATCTTCAACAACTTTTTCTTTTCCTCAGTGAACCGTCATACATAGAGATCGACGAAGCTTATGTATAGAAGCCTAAACTGGAGCCATATTTGAAGATCATCCGTCAATATAGCTTCAATCTCAAGGTTTGTAGTTTGTTTCGTATTTATCCAACTACAGAGAACCTTCTCAAAATTAGGGGTTTGTTTTGTTACTGAGATTGATTAGATCTAAATCATGTAGATCATCGCTATGTTGAAGGATATATACTTCAAATCAGAGATGAAAACACTACAAGAAAATATTTATATTGTGACAAAAAAATTTAGTCACAATAAACATGATTCCGTAGCAATATTACCATTGTGATGAAGTTGTTACCATTTTTCAAAGGTCACAATAGTGTCGTCACAAATTTATGTTGTAACAAAGTACGTCACAACTTGTATCAGAGATATCTCGTAACTTGTTCGTTAGTAAAAGTGACAAAAATAAAAGTAACAAGCCCGTCATAATTATTGACTAAAACTATGGTCTTAAAAATCGTTAGCTTAGGTGACGGAAAAATGTCTCAATTTTGTAATTCATTGCAACAAAAATTTAGTCACTAATCGTCCTAAATAATGACTACAATGTTGTCGTCATTTCGTTACACTTACATACTAAACAAAAGTCTTGATTCGTCAGTCAATTTATGACTAATGTGCTACAGTTTTTCAATTCGGTCATTTTGTTCTATTTTGTTATTACTAAAACTTGGGTCACAATTTAGTCTTAAATAACTACTAAATTTTCGTCTATAAACTGTTAATATTTTTTTGTCAATTAAAAATGTTACATATATTGTATTAAATATGTTAACTATGTATTAGTAGTATTATTTTTATTAAAAATTACAAAAGTACGAGATTATTATCAAAAAGAGAAACATACACAAAACTTACATAGATATGCCAAGATCATAATACATCAAACTAAATCATGCTAAACCATACCCGAAAGAATAAACTAACTTAAGAAAAAAATGCCAAAAGTAGAGGAAAACAAATGTATAGATTCATCAAATCTTGTCGTGTTATTTCTGTACTGGCTTTATTAAAAAAGTCTTGACCTTACTAAGCAGCAATCTTGGGAGGTTAATTTGTAGGCCTGTCGAGTGTCTTATATGAGTTGACTCCCGTTTTATCCGATTATTATCACTCTGCAAATTCTGCATTGTCCTCTTCTTGATAAAGTTCGAGAGAAAAACGTCTTCTAAAATCGACATATTGGGAATTTGATCTTCTCTCGTACGGGCTACAAGTGACAAAAGAAGTTAAGAAAAGATCTATTAGAAAAGAAAGAAATCGTTTGAGATTCAAGATAATATGCAGTTTAAATAACTGAATGAAAATATATACCTCATACAGAAGATTAACAAATACGTAATGCCAACTATGTAACTAGTGGTTGTGAAAAGTTAAACCAAAATACGAGACGGCTTATATTTTGTACAAGAAGAGTTTTTAGGCTTTTAGGTAAACTTGTGAGAGAGAGTAAGTTGTTACCTTCTTTATTTATATACTATTAATTAAATCTTTGTATACTAACGAGTTATGACGTTTGGTGTTTATTTTGGTAACAACCCAAATTTTATTGCTTTTTGACCGGGATTTATTGACCCATTTTGATTCTCTAATTAACTGTTTATAATAAATTGGTTTGTTATGAATCTTATGATTTTCGTCAATTTTTTTCAACCACTAAACTTGATACTTTCCTAGAATTGAAAATTGTTTCCTTAATTAAAAACTCCACTAAGATTTGTTTTTAATTCCCCCACACAAACACAATCTTTTAACTTGGTATCACAAATTTTATATCGCACCATTGCCATTTTATTTTATTTTGTTTCCATAACATAGGTTGCTGATACAGTACTTCCATTTAATATTATACTAGGATAAGACATGCGTCTTGTGCATGTTGACTGTATGTAATTAAAATATAAAACTTTAGTATTGACAAATTTAAAATTTATATAAGATTGTTTTTATATGTATTTGGAATTCTGGAATTTTTATATAATTATCTATACGTAAGATCAGAAACAATTATAATTAGAATTGTAGTTCAAAACTTAGAATTTAATGGATCCGGTTCATATATTTTTGGGAAATTTGCCAAAAGGGGACCGAAAAACACAACTATTGTCCCCTTAGAATAAAATCAAATTTTGGCACTTTTGGACATTCACTACCCTTTTGTATATAAAAATTCAAAGTAAAAAATTTACAAGGTAAAAAATTGAGGAAAAATATACAATATGAAATAGAGTAGCATGTGAATATATGAAAAATATTTTTACATTCAAAAAATGTTTGGAATAGTAATTTCAAAAATTGGATAAATCGGGTAGTAAATCAGATCTACCATCTACGGCGGTTCAGAGTGTACAATCTACTAACAACTAATCCATCTAAAGGGCTTAGAATGGGTAATACACCAAAAACATATACATCTACGATTGAAGAATATGATAACTGGCATTCCTTCTTTGTTATGTAGTTTCAGTAGAACATAGCATATAATAAAGACTCATGCGTCTACCTTGGCAGAACATATCTTCTTAATTTTAATGTTTTGTCTACGCTCGTGGGATTACGTTTCCACTGTTTAAACTAATGGAAAATTTGGTAGAATGTATCTTCTACCAACGGTTTATGAGCCACCATCCGAAAATCTAGCAAAATCTGAAAGTAAATATTCTCTAAATATTTTTATTTCCTTTTTAATATATTTTGCCTTGAACGTGGGTCTTCTTCTTCTTCTCACCGTGAAAACCTCTTCTATTCTTCTAGTTCTTCCACTTCCAAGCTATCTAACAATGAAGATGCACATGTATACTTCATGTGGTTCGTGGAACTCGTCTGTAAGCAATGGATGGCGATTTGTTGTTGATGAAGGAAAAGGACGTAGGTTACAAACTGTGGACACAAGTTCATCTTTTGAACACCTGAAGTTGATCGTGTGTGAAGACTTTGGAATTGATCTAGACATGGTCAATATCGAGTTGAGTTACTTACCTTCAGATTTGATGAATAGCATCAACTCGCCACCTGTTTTCATCACCAATGATAGGCAGCTCAAAAAACTTTCTAACATATCTGAAGATCAGAGCTTCTACGCGGTTATGTGTGTGTGTTCGATCTAAGGTGGATACAAGGAATATCAACATCGAATTTGACTTGAATGAAGAAGGGACTACTGAGTCGCCTACTGAGTCGCCTAACTTAAAAACTTTCTAACATCTTTTTATGCATAAACCTCTGTTTTTTGTTTTTCTGCAAGTTATCTTTCATATTCATGATCCGTTTCATGTTGATTTTAGCAGTGTTTTTGATTTATATTGAATTTAGATGTCTTTGAAACATGTCAATAACACTAGAAATCTATTACTTGTTCTTATTCAATGTAGATAGAAATAGAAAAACATTACAAAATATCAATCAAATTTGGAACATAGACATAAAATACTGAGAATGGATCCTACACAACCAACATCTCGAGAGGCTTTATGCTTCATAACTTCTTCTTCCACCATCTTCAACGAAACACGCAGATCTTCAATTTCATCTGCCATGAACGCTTGATGGTCATCCATCTTTTGAATCTCTTCATACAGAGCCTCATCCACCCACTTAAAAAGATGTTGCTCTTTTTTCTCTGATTTGGAACAGAAAACAAATTAAGTCTCAACACAGAAGAATTGATAAGTATTTATATATGACATTTACCTGTAAAGCAATCTCACATCTGAAGAATCGTCGGTATGATTCTCATATGTTTTTGAAACGTAAGTGACAATCCCCCTCTCACACCAGCCTCTGCGAGGGATTCCTTCAATGTTGTTCATGTTCGCCATATTTTTCGGAAAGAAGAAAGAAAGACGATGAGGAAAAGTGGCCAAATTAGGGTAGATGATATACGTAACATGATTTTTGTTCTTATTGTTAGGGTTTCATTATTGGTTTAGGGTTTCATTATTGTTTAGGGTATGGATTTACCAAGATTTTTGTAACATGATTTTTGTTCTTTTAAAAGATACTATATAACATTTACATTTTATTATTTTATTAACTTTAAAATCTGCAAAATTATAAAATAGTATTTCTTTCTAACAAAGTACAAAGATTCAAATAAGAGATAGGAGTTTAGGGTATGGTTTATCTTATTTCTTTACTCAGGCTGGGTTTAGGGTTTCATTATTGTTTAGGGTATGGATTTACCAAGATTTTTGTAGCATGATTTTTGTTCTTTTAAAAGATGATTAATATATAACATTTACATTTTATTATTTTATTAACTTTAAAATCTGCAAAATTATAAAATAGTATTTCTTTCTAACAAAGTACAAAGATTCAAATGATCAATATCCAGAGCTTCGAATTTAAAAAAAATACTTGCATACCCGAAGGCTCGAACCCAGGTTTAGAGGGAGAAAGTAGAGGTAGTTTACCAGCAGAGTCATTGTCATCCATTGTTAATGTTCTCATACTATAAATATATATCGGCTTTGTGATAATAAGAAAATACAAAAGTTGCATTAAATACTAAGGACTAAATTGGATTTTCATTATAGTTTATTCTAAGGGGACATGAATCATGAAATTTATTCTAAGGGGACAATAGTTGTGTTTTTTAGTCCTCTTTTGGCAAATTTCCCTATATTTTTTCACTTTTCAGTGTTCTAGTGATGAAAAATAAACGGAGTCTCACATGACTTAATTGGTAAAACATTATCGAATTCCCTAATACTTTCTTAAGAAGTAGTTGGTAGATTATTTGCATTTAGAATATATAGATTTTCAAAACTAATTTAATATAATTTATTTTTTGTCTAATAATATCAGCAAAATTATTTTTACAGTTTATAAACTCTTTAGAGATGATTCTGCACTAATCACTGAATCATTTTAAACTTTGATGACTACACTTTAGAGATACTGATAATATCAGATGAGGTTTTCGTTTTTGTATCTCTGGTGGTGATTTATCACAATGCCACTGAGGAATACGCTGTACAAACGTTAGGAGAAGACGACACAGAGTTGATACTCTAAAGTTAATTTGAAGATGAAATTATTCAGCTGAGAAATAGGGCCTTACTAACGAAAATGATGAGAGTATAAACAAATGTTCAGTTCTAACAAAATATGGCAGCACACGCGAATAGCTTCACATAAAGTGGTCTGGTGGAGATCTGACCATAGCACAAAGGTGTACAAGTTTTTCTTTATCCTTAACATCTTGAATAAGATGAGAGACCATGCCATCAAACGAGACGCTTGTATAGTGTAGCGAAACCAGCTATTGTAACTTAATAGCTATATTTTAAAGTCACAATTTACAACAATTTTTTTTTGTCATTGTTTTGTAGGAATGTGTGACAAACATTTAGTCCTTCTATTGTCATAAACAGCTACACAAGATTCAGTCACTTATTCGTCATATTGGTAACAGTAAACGCAGTCACAATTTTGTCATGACAGTTGTTACATTGATTTTCGTCTTATATATGTCACTAATTGTGACAAAATTTTGTTACATAAAAACTAGTCCCGATATTGTGACGAAGAAACTACTTTTTAGTAACGTAAAATATTAGTAACAAAATAGTCTCTATTATGTAACAAATACGTGACTGAAATTTTTAGTCTCAAAAAATTGTAACAATATCCCCTTTTTCTTGTAGTGAAAAGAAACTCTATAAAAGGTGTTTATTAAAATGCAAGATCATCAATGGCTGATCAAGCTCACCTCGTAAAAACAATTAAGTGAAGAAGTCGAATAAATTCCCAGCATGTATGATTCGAGATAGTCAGAATCAACATACCAAGGTAACAAATCGTCTATTTTATTGTTAGTTTTACCGATTCCTATAACTTAATATGTTGACAATCAACAAATTTAAATAAAGCTTTGGAGTTCTTTATACAGGAGCAACTGATACGAAACAGTGAAGTCATAGAGAAAGAAAGGATGAGAGATAATAAGAATCTATAGATACTAAGCAGGTTAGTTAATCATTTTGATTAATGCTTTGTTTAGAAGTATTTCCTGTAATTTCTCACTTAAATATTGCAAATCTCCATTTGACTAATGCTTTGTTTAGAAGTGTTTTAATAGAGGCAAAAGGGACACCATATTAGATTAACTTGACATATCTCCACGAAGAATTTTGATCATATATTGCACTATCTGTGTAGGTTATTTGATCTAGTAAATTAGATTTCAGTATTTCTTTTTACTCTTTGTTTATGAACTAACATATTAGTATTCTTCACAATGTCTGTCTTTTTTTAGCCAGAAAGATATATGTTGGAAATGGAAGAATTTACAACAGTGTGTGTTGACGATCAAAACACATATTCCAAACATCATCACAAAAAGGTACGAAATATACTTTCTCCCTTGTAGTACTAAAATTAAAAATAAGTTAGTAATAAAAAGAAACCATAGCTGAAACAGGATCGGTTAGAACTAAGATTGAACATTACGCCTTATAATTTCTACTTGGCTTGTCACTGATTATTTCTTGCGTTATACTAGTTGAATTTCTGTGTTTGATATAAGATTGGATGTTAGTTGTTCGTTTATCTAAAAAATGAAAATTAAAAAATAAAATATTTCATTTAAATATAAATGCTTCTAAACAAAAGAATGAAATGAGACTGAATTCCTTCTAAAAATACAATCCAAATGCTTGCTTTATTGAAATATGCAATAATCAAACAATTTGTTAGATGAAAAGCCAAGGGATTTCATTCATATAACCTACTCGAATCTACTTACACCGTACAAAATGATTAGTTATGCGTAATTAAGTAAATGCTGCTTAAGATTATACTTAAAATGGCATACGTTGTCACTCCTTCTCTTCAAGGTTGTTGAAAACCTCCTTAAACACAACATTCATGGTTTTGTTCGTTGGCTTTCCATCTTTGCCAACAATCAAAATTTTCAAACCTTTTTAGAGGTGACCCTAGAAATTGCAACATAGAGCTGTCCATGAGAAAACACAGGTCTTGGTAAGAAGAGACCAACTTTGGCAAGTGATTGTCTTTGGCTTTTGTTTATTGTTATAGCAAATGCTACAGCCAAAGGTAATTGTCTTCTCCGCATCTTAAAAGGCAACCTGGTGATAAACTGTATCCCCAACCTTTGCTCCAATAATTATTCAAGCCTCAACCATATGATCCATTAGCTACGTGATATGTAGCCTGGTTCCATTCATTAGCCCTTCTGTAGAATAAATATTCCTTGAAACCATAACAGGACAACCAACCTTGAGTCGAAGACTATGGTTTGGTAATCCAGACACTTTAATAGAGTTGAGAAAATCAGGACCAAGACCTTCGTCGTTAACTGAACCTTTATCAGAAGGATCGATACTGTCTACACTGATATAAATCTTTTCTTCACCTGAAATTATTAAAAATAAATAATCTAGTTTAAAAATTCCTAACAAACATTTGTAATATTACAAAATAATAATAGATACTTACCATCTAGCTTATCTAACATGTAATCATTAATCATGTTGACATCTTCATTAGTTGGACATAGAATAGCTCTTTCTTGAAATTTTTTTGCCTCTTTGTTTTCTTGAAGTGATGAAACATCTCCATAAAGATATTAACGTCCAAAGGAATGTTTTTCCAGTACCACCAAAACCATAAACAAAAAACATCCCTCCTCTTTCTTTATTTACAGCATCAAGAATCTCATCATATATTTTTTTTTTGTTCATCCGTCATCTTCTGAACATCTTTATCAAGAGTTTCTAACAAAGCATCACGCCAATAACTTCTCTCATCTAATATCAGGACGTTTGAATCATCACCATCTGTTTCTGGAGCTTTTGGCATAGAAGAAAATCTTTCAAGAGAAGTACCATTACGCCGCAGATGTTTCTCAATATCTTGTAAAGCAAACTTCTTTTTCTCTTCATCGTCTAACAATAATTCTGCATAAAGAAAAAGACCAACATTACATGCAAGAAAAGGGTTATAATCACTAAATACAAAAATCATATGCTTAATAAAATGTTTATACACCAAGAAAAATTCTACCTGGCCTGTTGAAAAAAATCTTGCGATTATACTCAATATCTTCAGATAACAGCTCCCATGTTTTTTCGCATAATGTTTCTGGCATAGCCAAGCTATTATTAATCAACATCATAACAAATACATGTCATAGGTCACACTGAACATAACAAATACATGATCAGATCGATAGCATATTTTGATTTGCAAAAGAGTAAAAATATAGATTTGTATGTTATCCATGTTTCCAAACAAAATTTTAAGTATTTTTTATTCATGTTTCCAAACATTTAATTTTTCTGCTTCAGCTTTAATAGTATACTAGATCTTGACCCGCGCCCCCGCGCAGGTGCTGGATTTAAATTCTATTTAACATAAATTTATAAACAATTTAAATTTATAAAAGGCCTATATATATTTTTATGTTTTGTAAATTCCATTTAGAGTAAAATATAAGACAATTCTCTTAAATAGATTTTTTAAGTTTTTATCACAAAAATAGATCACAAAAACTAAAATGAGCATAATAATATTTTTTATTTTGAAAACTTTAAGTTTTCTTTTTAAAAAAAACAAAAATTTGAAACCCTAAACTCATAACTTCAGTTCTCAACTCTAAACAAAAAGGTATAGGATTAGTTAACCCAAATGGTATAAGTGTATATTTACATATTTTTATAAAATATTTAAGTTTATTTTGGTCATTTTTATTTTAATGTCAATATTTGTGTCAAAAAAAAATTAGGTCTATCTTAGTAAATTTCTATTAAATATATTATTTATAATATCGATTTAATAACAATTTTTAATCTGCACATAATATCTAATATATTAAAAGAGAAGTCATGACTCTTTTAATGTGTGATATTTTAAAATGGATCATTTACTAGAATTGGTAACATTATATTATTCAATTATTAATAATATTTATTAGGTTCATTAATAACATTTATTGGGCTTGCCAAAACAAATTATTGGGTTAATAATAATTAGATGATCTATTGAATTTAAAGATAATATAATGAAATACATAAATTAAATTCATATAATTTACTGTTTTAATAGTATAAATTAATTATTTGTATATTTTTGACAAAATTTTTATCTAAAAATAAATGAAAACAAATACCCGCGCGGTTGCGCAGGTTGAAATCTAGTTACATCTATAATTCAGTAACTTAATGTAATTTGATGTAAGTGTAATATTCATATATTACCTTCTTGTTTTTTTTTATATAAAAATGGTTTAATTGTTTTTGTTTTAGTTTTCAATCACTTTATTATATAGTTTTATGATATTTTATGTTATTGAAAACTGTATTAGCAGATTAAAATAAATATTATATTATCTTTTGTGTTTTTATAATCACCATAAAAAACCATAAATTGTACAACAATATTGTAGTTCAGTTTATTTTATTTTTAAATCAATATATGTCAATTATTTAAACAATTTCGGCTAGATTATATAATAAAGTGAATTGAATCATAAAATTGGGCTACACTATATAAAAAGTTAATCTGTCAATTATTTACAGAATTGGGCTGACCCATATTATTATTATTTTCACTATGTCGATTAGTTCACTAATTAATCTGGGAAAATAACGTATTAGCCAAAAAGACAACAACTTTTTTGCTTTCTCCTAAACTTCTCCGTAGCCGCTTCGGTCTCTCTCTCTCTCTCTCTATTTGATTTGATCTCTGTGTCGAGATTACTCTAAAAAACTTGATCAAATATAAAATCTGAGGAATCCGAATCTGTGATCATCAGATTGTTCATCGATATATTGTATAAAAGGTTAGACTGTTTATACTCTGTTTATTCAAGAACGATTAGTTTTTTTTTTAATCATAAAACGTATTCCAATCTTTCTTAGATCTGTCATCTAGCGCAGTAGATTGGCCATCTCAAATCGTCACGCTGTCATAGCATGTAATAGGTAAAATCAGTGTTAATTTCCAATATTTGTATACAGCGAAATTCAATTACATGATGACCATATGTTGGAATCATTGCAAGGTACCGAAAAGAAGAAAAAGGAGATGATTAGATCAACGCTTTCTATTGATTATGTTAGCATATTATATGGTCGACATGGAAAAAGCAAAGTTAGTTTTCTATTTCTCCTTTTTCACTTGTGTTAGAGAAGAAAGATGATCCAGAGATGTTCTATTTTTAATATTCATTGTTTGTTCTGCCGTTTCTATAGCTCACAAAGAAAAGACAGCTTTGATTATTTATAGTTGATAGATTTTTTTTGTTTTTTTTACTTGTGTTCCAGAGATGATCCTAAGGAAGCATTATTCCCTATTTATAATTTGACTATGAGCATAAGCAGTGTCAGGTTTACATCTTATAGAACTCTTTCCTTGTGCTTTTGAAAATAAGGACAGCTTACCACCCTGTGAGCAGGAGAAATAGAGTATTAGAGTATGTTCAGTGTGTTCAAAAAAAAAAAAAAAAAAGAGTATGTTCAGTATTGTAATTTAGATAAATATACGTAAGAAAATAATTTCTTACTGTTTCATCTGCAAGGACGCACTCAAGTGTTTCTCATCTCCTCCAAAGTTCTGTTTTCACGAATGAAGCATCTTCACACGTACTCTCCACCCGGTTTTGTATGGCTTGACATCCTTAAGAAGGTTACAACTCACGTCACTCGACATTTCTTGGGGTGATTTTATATTTGGTGATGGGTTGAGAATGAAGAATTTGAGTCGTAGAGGGATATCTATATATATGCTCACGAAAATTGGTGAGCACGTTAAATATCACAAGGAAAATCTAACCATTAAGATATTTCTTGATTCTATGGTTGATATATATTTGGGTATATTCCTTTTCATTTTACGAAATACATCAATATATTGTTATATTTGTTTGCGATGATTTAGGTAACTAATTATGGAGGCATTTGATGGCTTTTAAGAAGATAAGGAAGCAATATAAGAGATTTGGAAATATATATTTTGTAGAAAAGAAGATGTGGATGAAAATTTAGTTTAGAAATTAAGGTAATCATATATTTTTCTAGACTGGAACCGAGAATCTAGCCTATTATGTCTACTAATTAATATAAACTCTCGATTTTATTAAGATATTCGCATGCTACTGGTTTCAATTTTGGTCTAAATTGTGTGACTATAAATTACGAAAAGGACACTAATAAAAGCAGAAAAAATGTTATCTCATGTTAATCTTGTGTCCAAACAACAGCAAAAAAAAATTAGAAGTCTGCTATCCTTGTATCCAAACAGTACCAAAAGGTACTTTAGTTTTAATAATATAGACTAGATTTTGACCCGCGCAACCGCGCGGGTGTTTGTTTTCGTTTATAGTTAATTATATAAATATTTTATTTTCATTTACAAATTGGTATTTATTATAGTAATTAAATATTTATAATGTGTATAGTAAATGTTTTGCAAACATAATAATATTATATAATACGTGTTTTAATCAAATAGATTGTTTCAAGTTTTCTATATTATACATGTTTTTCAAATTTGTGTTTGTTTCTTCTTCTGTATTTTATTGTTTGTTAGATTAGTATTTCATATTTAATTAAAGTAACATAAATAGAGATTGATTAAATATTATTATACTTTAATTTGCAAAGTTAATAAATTATATCGAAGGTGTGGGGTAATTTACCCAAACTAAATATATCCTTATAAATAATAGAATATTCCTAAACTTATATCTATTGACATATTTTGCGTTATCGGACGGTGAATATTCTGTTAAATCTATTCCACATATATATAAATATTCCATATTACGAATCTGTGATTTTTGTTAATATATTGTGGATGCATTTAATTATTATTGATATATTTCCTTATAAATAATAGAAAATTCATAAACTTATATCTATTGACATATTTTGCGTGACTAAGTTGGAAGGTGTGGGATAATTTACCCAAACCAATTTTTTAAGCATATGTTTGTTATTATAGATATGATTTTTCATAAGATATAATAATGATAAGATTAGAGAGTTTAATATAACCCTCCTTTCTAGGAATAAGTCCAAAATTTAAAAAATCACACATGAATTCAAGTTATGACTTCTGTTTTAATATATAAGATATATATATATATATATATAATTTTATTTAAGATAAAACTACGGACAAATAATTTTTATATACACAAAACATCTAAAAATGCTTATAACCCGGTCAAACCTAATCCCAGAAAATGCTTTTTATATTTGAAATTTCAAATCAGATTGAATTGCTTTTTAGATAGAGAGAGCAGAGCCTACAAGGTTTGGAATTGGGTCATATTTGGTCTACTTTAATAGAATGAGAGTTTATGGAGAAACATATAATACAAACAAAAGTATACACCCTTTTAGGTGATAACTGAAAACACTTAAGCGAAATTGTAATTTTAGAAAAGTTAAGTTTTTGATACTATAAAGCCCTAAAAACCTAAATCGAACAACGACTCTCGCTCGGCCGTTTCAGCTCTCATCGCAAACAAAGCAAAAAAAAATGGCTGGAAAAAAGCAAGAGCTTCCCTTATCCGCCGTCGAGAGTCCGATGAGAGACACGTTAAAGCAGAAGAAGAAGAAAAAGAGCAAGAAGAACAAACAGGCAGAGGAGGTCGAAGTGCCTCAAGAGCTCGTCGTCACTAATGGTGAAGAGTTGAGTAGTAAAGAGAAGAAGAAGAAGCGTAAGAGAGATGAGAAAGAGATGGAGAAGGAGAAGAAGAAGAAAGAAGAGAGTAAAATCCCAGAAAAGAAGCCGGAACCTGAGGCTTCTGAAGGAGTAAGTGAGCAGAAGGTTGTGGTCACGGGGAAAGGTGCGGAGGAAGCAAAGTACGCAGCTTTAACATCATTTGCTGAATCGAAGTTGCCGGAGAATGTTCTTGATTGCTGCAAGACTTTCCAGAAACCTTCTCCGATTCAGTCTCACTCGTGGCCGTTTTTGTTGGACGGTCGTGATCTTATCGGGATTGCAAAAACCGGTTCAGGTTAGTTATGTTTTGTCCTTTGTTAGTTAGTTTTAGAATAGTAAAGATTGTAACTTTGTTATTTGGGTGTTTAGGTAAGACATTGGCGTTTGGGATTCCTGCGATTATGCACATGTTGAAGAAGAACAAGAGTGGTAAAGGAACAAGGAACCCGACTTGTCTGGTTCTTTCTCCGACAAGAGAGTTAGCTGTTCAGGTACAGATATAAACCAGTTTCTTTCATTTTCTAGTTAAAAAAGGTGAACATATTCTCAGTTTTTGGGTGATGTTTTTTTGTCAGATTTCTGATGTTTTGAGTGAAGCTGGAGAACCATGTGGTTTGAAATCGATTTGTGTGTATGGTGGAAGCTCTAAAAGGCCTCAAATTAACGCTATTCGATCTGGAGTTGTAAGTCTTGTTGTTATGTTCTTTTTGTTACGACATTTGTCTTGTGTTGGCTGATTAATCAAATGACGGATGACTTGTGTTTTTAGGATATTGTCATTGGTACGCCTGGGCGTTTGAGAGACCTGATTGAGTCTAACGAGCTCCGTCTCTCAGATATTTCCTTTGTGGTAAGCAATATAACATTTTTTAAAAATCATGTTAGTTTACTTATCCTCTTACAATCATATAAGTTGCATCGTTATTGCATGTATTAGACAGTAACATAAGTTTCTATGTTCCAGGTATTGGATGAAGCAGATCGAATGCTTGATATGGGTTTCGAGGAACCAGTCCGGTTTATTCTGAGCAAGACGAATAAAGGTAAGTGTAGGGATCCCATTTCACCTAGCGTTCTCACCGACGATGAGCTAACTCATGGATCTTGTTTGATTCTCCTGCCAAATTGTAATGAAAACATACTTCCTCTTTCTTATAGTTCGTCAGATGGTTATGTTTAGTGCAACTTGGCCTATAGATGTTCACAAATTGGCTCAGGAATTCATGGATCCAAACCCGGTCAAGGTATCTTTTCCTTTTCAGTTTTATCTTCTCTGACCTACAGAGTTGTTTCATTTTCTCAATGGTCATTCAAATTTCTTTCAGATAGTCATAGGTTCTGAAGACTTGGCTGCCAACCACGACGTTATGCAAATCGTCGAGGTATGTTCTCTACCTCTGACGACTCTCAGAGCAAGTAATGCTTTAACCTTAAGTCACACTCCTAACAAGAACATATCTTTGATTTCGGTACAAATGCAGGTCCTGGATGATCATGCTCGTGATCAGCGTCTTCTTGCTTTACTAGAAAAATATCATAAATCACAAAAGTATATACGCTACTCAATTATTCAAACTCCTTACCAGATCTTTCTTTTGTCACCCTACTGACAGCAAGTGTTTCGCTTTGGGTGATTACAGGAACAGGGTTTTGGTATTTGCCTTGTACAAGGTGGAAGCTGACCGTCTCGAGCGTTTCCTTCAGACAAGGTTTGATCTTTCTTTTTCTGATTCACCTCTATATAGCAAAGATCTTTGGGATGATTATGCTAATCTTTGCATAACTAAATAGAGGCTGGAAGGCTGTATCCATTCACGGAAACAAAGCACAGAGCGAACGTACCAGGTCTTTGGCATTGTTCAAAGAAGGATCCTGTCCGTTGCTGGTACGCAACTAACTTCATGGTTTATTATAGTAATAAATAATGTCTTGGCTGGTTTTGAAAACAGAGCATTGATATTTTTTTAATGAAATTTGAAGGTGGCTACTGATGTAGCAGCAAGAGGGCTTGATATCCCGGACGTGGAAGTAGTGATAAACTACAGTTTCCCTTTAACAACAGAGGATTATGTACACAGAATCGGTAGGACGGGAAGAGCGGGTAAAAAAGGTGTTGCGCACACCTTCTTCACACAACAGAACAAGGTAAGTTAAAGCTTATTTATGAAAACCTTAAGCAGAGTTTTCTGAGATAAGTAAAATATTGTTGTGTCTTTCTCTGTCTCTTCAAGGGTCTTGCTGGAGAGCTTGTAAATGTTCTCAGGGAAGCTGGACAGGTCGTGCCTGCTGATCTTACGAAGTTTGGCACTCATGTAAAGAAAAAGGTTTGATTCTCCACACACACTCCTTCATCATCATCAGCTACATATGGAGTGGTTGATGTGTGTTTGATTAAAAATTGCAGGAATCAAAACTGTATGGAGCTCATTTCAAAGAAATAGCAGCTGATGCTCCAAAAGCTACCAAGATCACATTCGCTGATTCTGACGACGAGGACTAAGTTTTTCATATTCGATTAGTTTATTATTGTTCTAGATTAGATATGAAAACCTCCCTTTGATTTTCGTCTTGTGTGTCGGCTCTGCCTGAATAACATATATACATTTTGTTTCAGCATTTTCGTAATATTTGTTTGCTTTTGTCGTATTGGTAAAATAGTACTCTCTTTCTCATAAGAAAATGTTATTCTAACAATTTTTTCTTTTAAATAAAAAAATATCTTTAGAATTTCAATGCAAAATATACTTAGTTTTTAGCTGAAATTAATTGCAAACTACATTAATTTTATAAATAGTTTTATTTATTTCAAATACTATTGGTCATTATATGTAATTTGTATTTATTTATACACATTTCAATCACTTTCTTAATCAAACGGAGGAAGTATTATTTCCTTAAAATACATTTACTCAATCATACACTACAAAGGGCTAATTAGTTGGTGGTTGGGGCTTAAGGTTTTTGATTTAGAATTTAGGATGTGGGTTTAATTATTTGATGTGCTTAAGGTTTTTGATTTAGAATATAGGATGTGGCTTTAATTTTTTGATGAGTTTTATTTTCCTAGATATTAAAAGTATTAAATAAAGAAATATTTACATATCTCAGGTCATAAGCTTATTAATTACATTCTATAGTAGGATATTTTCATCATATCATTGTAGATTTTTTTTTATGTTGATTTAGAATTCAAATCATGATCTGTCTGTTTTAATTGAATCTGTTTGAGTTTTATTTGATAGTTCATTCATTGTATTGTGACTATGTGATGCTAAGTGATAATATATATAAAAATGTATAGATAGAGATAATGTGCGAGGGTGGGGGTTCAGAGATATCTGAACTAGCGACGCTACGATGGAGTACAGAGGTTCAGAGATATATGGGTTAGCAACTGTACTAGCGACGCATCGTATGTATATCCGTATAAAGAGATGAAAGATGTGTTTAGCTATGCACTATGAGCGTATTGGTTGTTCATTATGATGCTTTAGACATCAAGTTTGTTCATAATGGGAGTTTTGTTTACTCAAGTCTGTGTTTTGCGTGATTATCATCTCATACTTCACTTAGTGACTCTCCTATTATTTACCCTTTCTATTTCTTTTCAGATGAAACTGACGATCAGGAGTGTTCATTTTGGATTGGTGCTTTTGAAAGTTTTATTTCCTTCTTTTTAGACTTATGGTTTTTATGTTTTTATCAATATTTTAAGGATTTATTATGTTATTTGGATTTATGACTATTTATTAGATTTATGGAGTCTGGAGGTGATTTATGCAGATTAATAAACAGAAAATTTGTGAAAACCCCCTTAGTTCAAGTAAACTATGGCGAAAGTGATTTATTAAACAATTATGCAGATTACAAAAGAAATACTTACAAGAAATCTTCAGCGTGGTGCAAGTAAACTCGACCAGACGTGAATCTTCATAGAACGACTCAGGTGATGCAGTTAAATGTAAGATCATCATAAGACAAGTAGTATTGTTGGTTGTCAAATCGTCTGTGTAATCTTTCTCATAATTGTATTATCATAATAAACCAAGAATTCATGATTATTATTTATACTATTTATTTTAAAAAATACGGGAGTTACAATTACGTCAATTCCAAAAATACCATAATTCCAAATATACCATAGAATTCTCACAAATTGGTGATTTTTCATACTTTCAAACACCAATTTCTTGAGGAAGTTGTCTGAATACGTGGGGATCATTGAGAGAGTCCCTCTTTGAATAGCTAAATGATACTCAAACATGACACGGTAATTACAAATACATTAAAAGATGGGAGAAGAATGTGGTAAAAGTGAAGGTGACCTCATGTAACCAAATATACTAGATTCACATATTCGAAATTACGTCATAAACAAAAAAAATTGAAAGTTAGTATGGAGCACGTGCCTCACCTTCTATATGTTAATGAGAAGCCAATGACCCATCGTTGAAGCTGAAGCAAAGGAAACAAGTGGAGTTGACCAGGGATATTCTTGGCTAAGCAACGAGAAGGCAATTCACTGAAAATATGATACCTGACTCTTTGCAAAATCCCCCTATCAAGTCACTTTGCAAGGCATTTTAAAGAAGAATGAAGTAGGGGTTCAAGTGCAAGCCAGGAGGGCAAACACTCCTCATTATCATCCCAAAGACATGATGGCTTGATCTCAACCCAAAATGAAGGTGATATGACATGATTTTGACATGTTTTTAGTCATGGTATATTAGTGTTTTACTACTATTTACTATACTATAGAAGCTTTTAAGCATATTTATGAGTTTAGGAGTATTTTGGAAGAAAGTGATGTTTTTGGAGCATTTTGGAGAGAATTGGAAGAAGCGCTCGATCCAGACTCGATTACGAGGTCGACACAGAGACCCGGATCGATCGACATGCATCATGCATAATCGGTCGATTATCAAGATCCAGATGCCAATTCGAGAGACAAGTTGACTTGAAGCCCAATCATCACCAAATGACGATTTTACCCCTGACGAATTTTAACCTAAGTTTATATACTCTGCCAAAGTGTTAGAGGCAAGAATGAGAGAGAGTTTTATTGTATTCTTTTCACAGAAAAGTTTTAGGATTTTATAGTTTGGAGAAAAGATCATCAAAGAGATTTGAGAGTGGAACTCCAGTGTTTTCTACCAATCTATTTATTTATAATATGCAATTTTATATATCTATTTGTGTTATGAATTGCTTAGCTATGTCTGAATAGTTTACTTGTTAGATTTAAGATTTAAATAGGTTAGAGGGATTAGCCCCAACTATAGGATTTCTAGTTCTGATATTCATTGATATGATGTTTTAATTTCTCATGGTTCTAGAGTAGTTAACTAGAAACGTTGAATCCCGGATTATTTACATTGGATTAGAGACATTTAAGTGATTCTGATAATCCTGAACACACCCCTATTAAGCTAAGATTTTTTTTTGAAATATAATTGATAAGATTTGATTTAGAAGTCTTTAGTGAGTTTATGTTAACTCATGTGTATTGTTTGACCGGACTCATCGATCAATATTCCTAACAAAAATCGATCGATGATGAGTTTAGTGTATCAATCGATGTTCCTATCGAATAATCGATCGACACTGTCAAGGGCGACCATCCGATCATTAGACTTATTTATTTGAACGTTAGTTTAGATACTTTGTTAAACAAGATAGTTAATGCTTTATAGTATCTCGCAAGCAACTGAATAGCATCCTATAGAATTATAATCCTAAAAACCTGAATAAAAAACCTAAGTCTAGAATCTTTTCCATTTTAATCTTAAGAGTCTTTGTTTCCATTCTAGATTAAGTAATTGTCTTACTTAATTGGAATATTTCATTTTTGCTCATTTATTGTTTCTGTTATTTATACATTCACATAAAGTTATATTTAACTAGATCTATTAGGTTCCCTAGCTCTTTGTAGATTCGATCCCTAAGTACTACATGTGAACCTCTTATTTGAGAGAGTAATTAACTCCTTAGGGTAATTTAAGTGATATCAAATTTGGCGCCATTGCCGGGGAGCTTTGATAGCCTTTAGATTTAGTTTTTCAATTCTAGGTTTGTATATTTTTTTTTGTTTTCCCTATCATCTTCTGACAAAACTTTTTTCTTGATTTCTTTTCAGGTGCATGCATAGCATAACCAGAAGCAACAAGGAAAATTATTCTCAGAAGATCCAGCTAGTTTGGAACGCTCGATCCGAAAATACCAACGTTCCGCATCGATCGACGCTACCCTAGTTTCGTCGACCGATTCTCGTCAAACCTTAACCGATCTCGCTTCATCGTCCATTGACACAGAACACTCTTAGTCTACCGATGCTGATCACTTGACATCGACCGACACCGATCAACGTACATCGATCGATTATCAGCTGCGAGACATGGTTGCGCCTTTGATTCTAACCGCGCACGCGAATGAAAACCTGTATGACCAGAATGGTCATCTGCGTAATGCAACATGTCAGAAACTGGATACTCAGGGTAATGTTATCCTTGAACCTGATACTGAGGAACATACTCAATCTAAGACCTTGGCAGATTACAACCATCCAGTCAGTACTACGCCAATAGGGCAGCTATTCGTCTCCCAGACGTCTAGAGGGAGAATTTCGAGTTGAAACCCTAGTACTACACGCTTGTGGCACATGTACCCTACTGTGGGTTGCCACATGAGAATCCTATGGACCATCTTGAGAGGTTCGAGGATCTCATTGCTACTCTTAGAGTTAAAGGAGTCCCTGAGGACTACTTATTGTGTAAGCTCTTCAAGTTCTCACTAGCTGGAGATGCTGCACATTGGCTCAAGCAGTTACTACCAGGATCTCTTACATCCTGGGCTGGCATCAAGAATGCGTTCCTGCGCAATTTCTTTGATGAGGGACGAGCAGAAGAACTAAGGAGCAGAATTGCTATTTTCACACAGAAGCCCGGAGAGTCTTTCAAGGATTCTTGGCAGAGATTTAAGTTCTTCCAGCGCGACTGTCCACACCATGGGTTTAATGAAGTACAGCTGCTTAGTACTTTCTTTAGAGGAATCGCTCTGAAGTATCAGAGTGCTCTGGATACAGCCAGCAATGGAAGCTTCAACACTAGGAATCTGGAGGAAGCTGTGAGGCTTATCGAGAATTTAGCAAACAGTACCAGTATCAAGAACACCGATTATGAAAAGAGGAAATATGTAGCATTTCTTGGGAAAGAACAACTAGATGAAGTAAAAGCTCAGCTGGAGAATGTCAATCATCTATTTATGAGGCAGGTTTGCTCAGCAGAAGGTGTAAATGATGAGGATTCAGAGTTAGCAGATGTGAACTACATTGGAGGAACGGGATTTCAGAGGTCTGGGATCCAGCTTGGAAACAGAAACTTCAACCAGAATCCACAGTTTCAGAAACCCTACAGCAACTACAGCAACAACAAGGGGTATGGAAATTCTTTATACCAGAACCCCCCACCACAAACTCAGGAGAGCAAGATCGAAGCTATGCTTGATCAGGTTCTACAAGGACAACAAAAGCTGACAGTAGACTTCAATGGGAAGATAGATACTGTCTACAAGGAGTTCGGACACAAAAATTGGAGCTTTAAGCACTCAGGTCAGGAAGCTTGAGACTCAGGTAATTCATACTGAAGAAGTTGTCAGGAGGCAAGAAGGGGATGAACCTATGAGACACCACGTCAATGCTATATTGGATGATGATTTCTCGTAAGAAATTCGCAATATAAAGATGGGAGAGGACGATCCTAAGGAGGAAGTTTATCGCGATCTCGAAGTTTCGTTTCTGAATCAATCGATCGATTTACATCCATATCGATCGACCGAGTTCGAGAGATATCGATCGACAGGTTACCATTACGATCAATCGACGCCTACTGAATTGTCTGAAACATGCAATGCCATCCGGATCATGACCCACACGGAGTTTGCAGAGAAACACCCAAATCCACCCATCCCTTCCTACTTCACCATCAATCGACACTTAGCACTTGTCAACGATCGATACGATCCTACTCTAATCGATCGATCCGACACGTTCACATGTCGAGTGCCGATACAGCTATCGACCAACCCACCCAACTCTACACCAGAGCCTATGGACATTCATAGAACCACTACTAAGAAGACTCTGAGGAGAAGGAAAGAAAAGGTTCCTAAACATCTCAAGAGAGAACCGATAAAGAGATAGATGGTTTCACTAAGAGAGTTCTCAGAATCCCACTAGAGAAACTTTTTGATGAGGCTTATTATACCCACAGACTATGGATGTTCTTAAGAGAGACTAGGAAGACTGAAGAAGGCATTAGGAGAATGTTTCACCATGTTAGAGAAAGGATGAGACAGAGAACTACATTGATAAAGAAGAGTGATCCTGAGAAGCTTGCCATACCATGTTCTGTTGAGGATATTGAGTTCCACATGCCTTATGTGACACATGATCATCAGTCAGCATCCTACCTAAAGTCAGGGAAAACGGTTTGGGTTGGAAGGTAAAACCTTCAAAAGAATCATTCACTTTTATAGACTGTTATGAGAGGAATTAAGGAGGTATAATCAGGGACATGGAAGTGCAGATTGGTAATGCACTAGTTCCTGTGGATTTTCATGTCTTGGATATCAAGTTCAGCTGGAATTCTTCACTCCTCCTAGGAAGAGCTTTTATGGCCACAACTGGAGCAGTTTGTGACATGAACACTAACAGGTTTTGTCTTACTTTGATTGATCCATATGTTTTTTATGACCCAGTTCGTGTTCTTAAGAAACATGTAAATTCATTGGAGACTGGAAAAGCTAGATTGATTGCAGCTTGCGAATGTGAAACTGAGTACGAAACTGACTATTCCGGATCCATCGGCACTCTATCATCACCATCGATCGATTCCATTCACCAGCCAGCGACCGATTCCGCATACGAAGCATTGATTGGCAGCCAGTCTAAACATGGAACCCTGCCAAATCATTGCTATCCGAACTTTGCCTTACAAGCTGCAAGAAACAAGCAAGATGATTACTCTATAGTCAGTTGGGCAGACAGCGGTTTCCAAGAGAGCTTCGCCATAGATACATCGTTCATATCAGATTCAGAAGATCACAAAGAAGAACACGATGATTATTATGATGAGGAGTATGCCAGAGAAATTCATGCCATTCTCACAGAAGAAAGACTCCTACAACCCATCAAAAAGATGAAGCACACAACATCGATTGACACGGTAAAACCAGCATCGATCGACACTAAGCCGAAGCAGAAAAATAGGATTCAACAATTGATCGATCAACACCCATCAACATCGATTGATCACAATACTACCAACCTCAGGAAAATTGGCAACCTTACAAATTTTCCTAGGGAATCCAAAGGGTATAAAAGAAGACTTGCATCCATGAAGACGTCTCACACAATAGAAGCAGTCAAGATGCAGGCACCTACTACCTTTGGGAGACACAGCAAGAGAGGCTCGACCTACAGAGATCACCATGGCAAGAAAACTAATGCAACATTCAACCAGCCAAAGATCACCACCTCTCGTCAACCATCGATTGAAACGACCAACATTAAATCGATCGATTCTAACCCTCTAACTCTTACTTACACTAAACAATATTCTGTTGATGATTTTCTAAAACCAAATGAATTTGGTGTTATTAGGGATCCAGAAGGTAATGCACTAGCATTGGATGGAAGGATTCTACATGTGTCCAAAGAATACATAGCAAACATCCTTCAGATGGCCAATGGACCAGAAAATCTCTTTCAACAACAACTGGGTGTAATGCAGAAATCGATCGACACCGAAGCAACACCATCGATCGACCAGTGCACTTCTCCAGCGATCAACAAGACGACACACACATCGGTCGATCTAAAAAAAACTCGCGATGCAGTTTGGGAGCTAGAAATCTACACCAAAGATGAGATAAACGAGATGATTGGTTGCATGAGTGATTGGCAAGAGGGAGCAATGGCTAAGCTCACCAACAATCAGAACACATCATACGTAGTTTTGCAAGGAGACATTACAAGATTGACAACAAGAGTGAAAGAGATGGAAGCAGAATTAGCTAGACTGGAGACACAGCGTTTTCAATCGATCGATGACACGAAGGACACATCGATCGATGCTAGCAACGGATCAGTAAAGAACGAACTGACGATAGATCAGATAGCTACATGGGATACCAGGATTGACGCGATAGATCACCACCTCACCAATAACATCAACTGGTTAAGCATGAGGATTGATTTGCTACAACAAGATTTGGATGAAATCTTCAGGAGAGGCACATGAAAACCAAATCGATCGATAATCACACTAGGAAATTGATCGATGTTGGAAAAAAACCAGAGCAAGATTTCTATACTAGAGCAGAGGTTGACCAGATTGTTGAGAAGATCTACAACGCTCTGAACACGATTGATGATAGGCTTGACAAGAGATGTGACGACATCTTCTTCCCTTTCAACAACAACATCACCGCACTACATTCAGGAATAGATTGGTTGAGGAAGGAAGTAAGAACAATTCAGAAATGACTCGCCTGTCGACCTAAGTTCACACAATCGATCGACATCAACAAAGACCCATCGATCGGTGATGCTTCACCAGGGGCGCTCGACAGTACAACTTTTGAGGCAATCAATTCCAAATCTGTCCTAGAAGAAAATCAGCTGTTAGGGGAGATGACAGACTATGTCTATGATAAAGTTCAATGGAACAACAACAGCATTGAGAGTCTTTAAAAAAGACTTCAGAACATTGGAGACATAGTTACTAAGATGGATGCAAGATGGGAAAGAAGTGATGAAGCCACAAGAAGTTTCATGGCTACTTGGTTCAGCATCAACATAGAAGTTGTGGATACTTGTTTTCCAACAAGTAGCTCCTTTTCCACACCATAGCTCAACCAGTGCAACAGTCAAGCTAAATGACTATAACAAAGCGCTGCATGGGAGACAACCCACTGTTAGGTAATTTCTCTTTTTGGTTTCTTTTCATTTACTGATTCTTTTTCTTTTGAAATTTTTACAGTTTTTTCTACAAAAAAAAACAAAAAAAAAGATCCAAGGAGAAACGAATGACCATCTCGTCGACCGACGCGTACCAGTCGATATTGATCGACAGACACTCACGATCGATGCTCTTCTACTCACATCGATCGATTATTCAGTTCGGTCAGGTCCATTGTTTCTTCCTAGTTACATTCAGTACTTATGATTTCTTTTCTTTCGCCATAACTTCGATTTTCTTTATACTGAGACAGTGTAATTTAAGTCTGGGGGGAGGTTACTGATGTTTTATTTGCTTTGAGTCTTATAATTTTTCTTTTCAAAACTATCTTTTATTAAGCTAAAAAAAGGATAATGATTGTATTTGATTTATACTTATTATCTAACCATTTTTTTGCACCATTCTAGACTTTATGATTACAGATAGTACTAAAGATGCTAAAGTGGATCAAGCAATCAAATATCCACACTTGCTTAGATTGTTTGATGGAACCAAAACTACCTCAAACACTAAACCTGACACAACTGCTTGTCTTGGGGTTTGGCATATATGTGATTGGATTCTTCAAACAAGTCTGGAAGGTAAAGCCTTGTGTAGAATCACCACCTTTTCTCTCTCTATTTTCAACTCTAGATAGTTTAGTAGTTTTAGTTTCAAAAAAAAAAAAATTCCAAAAAATAGTACGAAGATTAATAGGTTTTTAGTTAGGAGGAATCATAACATGACTTGGTGGCTAAAACCATTAAGGCTTGCTTCAATCATGATTCCAATAAAGAATTCAAATGGGACTTGGTGGCTAAAACCATTAAGGCTTGCTTAATATGAATTCTTGGATATAGGTAAAAAAGAAGTGATCAGGACTTAGTGGCTACAACCATTAAGGCTTGTTTCATGGAAATCTGTCCAATCTTGATCAATAATCTTGCCCTTAAAGGAGATTTTGACTCAAGAGAGAACTTAGAAGAGAGAAAAGATAGGAATTAACTTTTACCTGCAGGTCTAGATACTTGTTTGAGTTTTTTGCATCCTGTGATCGATACTCCCAAGGTAAAGCCTACACTTTTATTTTATGCAAAGAAATGAGGTTAGTTGAGGGGAATGTCAGATAGTATTTGCTAAGTTTTTGGTTAGATGAATCTGGTTGCTAAGCTAGGATATTACATAATGAACTTTTGTGATTAAAATGTCTTAGATGTGGATTGCAATATTATAGAGGTTATGATTTCAAATTTTATAAATCAGTGAGCCCCTATTCTTTTTCAAACCTCTTTTAGAGAGACTACATGTTTCTTTTGCTTGAGGACACGCAAAAAGGTAAGTCTGGGGGGAGTTAATATACCATGATTTTGACATGTTTTTAGTCATGGTATATTAGTGTTTTACTACTATTTACTATACTATAGAAGCTTTTAAGGATATTTATGAGTTCAGGAGTATTTTGGAAGAAAGTGATGTTTTTGGATAATTTTGGAGAGAATTGGAAAAGAGCTTGATTCAGACTCGATTACGAGATCGACACAGAGAGACTCGGATCGATCGACATGCATCCTGCATAATCGATCAATTATCAAGACCTAGAGGCCGATTCGAGAGACAAGTTGACTTGAATAGCTCTATAGTATCTCACAAGCAACTGAATAGTTAATGCTCTATAGTATCTCGCAAGGAACTGAATAGCATCCTATAGAATTATAATCCTAAAAACCTGAATAAAAACTCTTAGCATCTTTTCCATTTTAATTTTAAGAGTCTTTGTTTCCATTCTAGATTAAGTAATTGTCTTGCTTAATTAGAATATTTCCTTTTTGCTCATTTATTGTTTCTACTATTTATACATTCACCTAGAGTTATATTTAACTAGATCTATTAAGTTCCCTAGCTCCTTATGGATTCGATCCCTAAGTACTACAGCTGAACCTCTTATTTGTGCGAGTAATTCACTCCTTAGGGTAATTTGTGTGATATCGTAAGGCAAAAATCAAGGGGAAGAGAAGCTTTGATATAAGAAGAAGGTTAAAGAGGAACCATTTGAAGTATGAAGCAAGAAAAGGGCGTGGCTGACTTGCTAATAAAGATGTCCAAAAGAAGGCTGGATTGTTTGTACTCTTTTTTCCTATAATTAGGTTTTTAATGAGACAAGTAATTTCAGTTCCAAGCTTGCCCAAGGATTCCAATGGTCAAGCTTGAGGAGGAGTGTCGAGATGAAGCAATAAACAAGATCAGAGTAATAAAGTGAAGTTCAACAAAGTGCGGCGAAGTGGAGTGAACTGCAATGAAGTGTAGTGAAATCTGGATAACAAGATAAGGAAAGAAAGAAGTTGGAGAGGCTCAATATGGACGTTGGGAACCTCCATAAGTAAAGGGAATCAAGTTTGGATGGAAGTACTAAGTTCTAGTTTGATTTAGACAAGAAGAAGGCATGTGTTGCATAAGAGAAGCTGCAGGACCTATCATTACCAAACCAAAGAAAATGTGCCTCTCCTTCTTGTCACTCTCACTCTCTCTGGTCATGCCTCACCTTGGCTCTGTCCTCTTTCACTACAAGAAAACACAAATAAATCTAGGACGGCTTTTCCTAGTTATTTCCTCATAAAAGAGGGTTTACAAGGAAATAATGAGGAAACAAAAATCATCATGACACGTTCGTCGTAACTCAACTTTCCTCGCTCTTTCCTAGTTAATTAACGAAGAAACGTTTCCTCGTAAAGTCGTCTACAGTGTTTCCTCGTAAATGCCTCGTAAAGTTTTCCTCGTTAAAGCCACGTAAGAATTTCCTCGTAAAGCCCCCGTAACGATTTCCTCGTTAAAGCCACATAAAAATTTCTCGTAAAACCCTTGTAATGCTTTTCCTCGTTAATGCCACGTAAAATTTTCCTCGTAAAGTCCTTGTGGATTTACGAGGAATTTACTTGGAAAACTTATTTTTCCTGAATTATAAATAATAATCAAATATATAAATAAATTATTTTTTAAAAAATTTAAAATTTAAAATTCAAATAATAGAAGAAAAGTAATATATGCATAAATAGTTAAGTTTTAAATTTATAATACGATAAAAAGAAAGAAAAAAACTACAGGTGTTGCTCGTGCAACTGCCAGACGAAGTCTTCACTCCTCTCTACCTCGTCGTCCCCCTCCTGGCGGGTTGGCTGTAGCTGTGGCTTGGCGATGGGCGTGGAATCCCTAGTTGTTCCCGCCTGTCACGCAACATCATATCCAATTGTGGATTTCCAGCCACCAAAATGTTCAGAAAACCTTTGAGCGAACCCATTTGAGCTTGCGTCGTGCTTAAATCAGAACGCGTCACGTGCAACTTCAAACGCAGCTGAGCAGTCTCATTTTTCCGTTCCTGAGCATAAGACGATGTCCCTATTGAGACATCGTTAGCGGAACCAATCCCCACAATACGTCTCTTTTTCTTTGGGACGACCCGTAAATAAAAGATTAATGTTAGTTAATGAAAAAACATAAATTAAATGAATAATAATAACAAGAAAACAAATTTACCTCCTCGAAAATCCGATCCACATCAGGTGTGGATAATATGACGGGTGTCCCATCGGGAGCCTGCTGACTCAGCTGGGTTTGGTGATCCTCAACCCGAGAAATAACTTCGTTGTAGATTCGCTCAGACCCAGGATCTACAAATTGCCTAGCCTTGTTCTTGTGGGTCCTCTCGTAAAGCTCCTTGAGAGATGGAAGAATTCCTGCCTCTTTAGCCTAAAAATAGTTTAAAAAATTAATCAAAAATATATACATATATGTATTAAAAAACTAGTTATTAAAAATTTACCATATCTAGACAAACTCCGGCGTGAGGTTTTTGACCTGAACTGTGGAGCATCTTCGTGTTGCCATACTTATTTTTGGTCAAACGGTTAGCGGAGCAGTTGTTGAAGGTTTTGATCGACTCTGGATGGTTCCAGTAATGGATGTGTCCATCCCACACCAAATATGTGAGGCAAGAGGGTTTCCCCTTCTCATAACCACCCACCTCATAATCTTCCTTCCAGTTGGAGACCATGTCTAGCAATCGTGCTTTCATCTTCTGCTCAAACTCACGCTTCACCCGTTCGTTCACTCCAATGGACCAATGCCATTTTTGCTGTAACCAAAAACAATTTTAGATTAATAATTAGTCCAATAATATTAAATTTTTTGAATAATTTAAAAATTTTTACTAATCACTTACAGCGAACATTTTGAACCACGTCTTTCTGGTGTGGAGGGGGTCATTTTCAAGTTTGGAGCTGCATCGAGGAAGTAGCCTTTGATACAGTCGGTGAGCCTCCGAGCGACACAATTGTCAACCCCAAACCTGAACAAAAAAAAGAAATTAAAAGTATTAAATTTGTTAATTAATGTTTGTCATAAATAAAAAAATAAAAAATGAAACATACCAGTAAGTGTTGTCCGGTCGGTCGGTATCTAAGAATGGTAAACCTTCTCTGCCTGGCTGAGCGAGAAGATCCTCGACGGTGTACATAGCATACAGAGCATCTTGCGACACTTGCGAATCGGGATGAACCCCGGCCGCAAGAGTACCTCCTCTCGAATATGATGATGTCTGGGTGGTACAGAAAACGGGGGAACGCTGTAATGAATCTCGGCTCACGGCCAAATATGTCCCCGTAATGAATCTCGGTTGGCGGCGGCCGCTGCTTACCCTTAAGCTTTTGCGTTCTAACCATCTAAAAAATTTAAACATTAAAAAAACATAAATATATTAGTAACATTTAAAAAAAAAACATAATCTAAATTCCCAAAACTAAACAAACTAATCTAAATTCCCTAAACTAACCGCCTAATCTAAATTCCCTAAACCCTAAACCCTAAACCCTTAACTAACCACCTAATCTAAATTCCCTAACTACTATTACCTTAAGAGGAAAAGGAGAGGAGATTTCTACAAATGAGAGAAATCGGATGGCTTTGATTTATATAGGGATTTTGGTTTCCTTGTAAAACCCTAGTCACCTTACGAGGAAATAACCAGTCCCGCGTTTTCAGTTACGAGGAAACAACGAGTCCCGTGTCACCTCACGAGGATTTTACGAGGAAAATGGTTACGTGGACTTTGAGGAAATATCCAGTCCCGTGTTTTCACTCACGAGGGGTTTACGAGGAAAATGCTTATGTTGACATTACGAGGAAAGAGCCAGTCCCGTGTTTTCACCTCACGAGGATTTTACGAGGAAAGGTTTGTATATCCCTAAAATTCGAAACCACAAACCCTAAACCCCAACTTCCATAACTTATACCTCTAAATCCTAAACCCCAAATCCCAACTTCCCAAACTTCCTTTTCATTTTCATAATTAATTAAGTCTTAAAATTATTATATTAAAAAGTCGATACATTATTTCCATACAACATCATTCGGATACATCATTGCCATTCTCGGCATAACTAGAAACATCATCATCTTCGTAAAACTCGTCTTCAACAGCTTCGTCCGTTGTATGATCCGGGACATTTTCGTATTCACGATTATGTGGATCGATGAATAGGATTTCATCAATTTGTGCTTCAGGTTCCTCGATTTCATTGGTGTTTTTCTCTTGTACTGGTGGTATTCCTCCAGTGATTATTTGTCCACGAGGTGTAACTTTGATAACAGCTAACCAATTTATTCCTGAGGTTGTCATCCGAGGGTATGGAATGAAGCTAACTTGGTCCGCTTGTGAAGCTAATATGAAAGGCTCGAATTTGTTGTACCTTCGTTCACCATTGACATCAACTACACTGAATTTGTTAATCCGAACACCTCTGTTGACAACGGGGTCGAACCATTCGCACTTGAAGATGGCGAATTTCAGCTTCAATAATCCTGAGAATTGAACTTCATAAATCTCCTGGAAGATCCCGTAGAAATCTGTTTCGTCTTTCACACATATTCCATAATTACTTGTCGCCCGGTGTCTACCATAGTCATAGGTATGAAAAGTATAGCCTCCAATTCCTTATATATTACAAAACTAAACACATTAGTATAATCATATTTATATGTACATATATATAAAAAAAATTAATTAATGCTTGCGTATTATATTACCTGCAAGTGCTTCATGTACTTTTGCTGGTAGTAGCTCCGCAAATGCAAAGGAAAGTAATCGTTGCTTAAAGACATGACAATCATGGCTCTTCATCCCAGATAACTTTTGACCTTTCTCAACACATCTTGAGAGATTTGAAACATACCCATCATGAAACTTCACTTCTGAAGCCACCCAGTTGAACAACACTGATTTTTTTTTCTGATGACAGTCTGAATATTGGAACTGGAACTTACCCATTGCTTTTTATATGTAACTCACTTCTTGAGCAGATATCGGGTAAGTCCAACCTCGATTTTATGTTGTCTTTCGTCTTCTTTGGGACATTCAATATAGTGTTCACGATATTTTCAAAAAAAATTCTTCTCTATATGCATCACATCAAGGTTGTGGCGCAAAAGAAGATCTTTCCAATATGGCAACTCCCTAAATATACTCTTCTTGTGCCAATTGTGCTGAACACCATAAGAATCTAGCATATTACTGGGAACATGTCAATTACCACCACAAGGAGCTGTTTCTAGTGCACAATAGTAATCGATTTGCGCTTCAATTTGTTCTCTCGTTAAATATGGAGGAGAAGTGTCTCTGACCACCCTTTTGTGTCTGAACAATGTCTTGTTTCTTGGGTATGGGTGGTAAAGTGGAAGAAATCGACGGTGACAATCGAACCAAGTTGTCTTCCTACCATTTTTCAACGGAAACGCATCTGTCATTTCATTACAATATTTACAAGCTAATCTCCCATGTGTAGTTCATCCAGGCAACATCCTATATGCATGAAAGTCACTTATGGTCCACAAAAGCATCGCTCACATCGTAAAATTCATTTTCGTTGAAAAATCATATGTCCTTACCCTTGTTGACCACAAATCTTTCAAATCTTTTATCAGTGGTTGTAGAAAAACATCGAGAGATCTTTTTGGATGCTTTGGAACATGTATTAATATGGTCAAGAATAGAAACTCTCGTCGCATGCACATCTCCGGTGGCAAGTTGTATGGCGTAAGAAAGACTGGACACAATGAATATTGTCTCCCAGACATTCTAAATGGACTAAATCCATCAGTGCATAATCCAAGATATACATTTTGGCTATTGCTAGAGAAATGTGGATGTACTTTGTTAAAATGTTTCCAAACTCTTGCATCTGATGGATGAGTCATCTCCCCATCTGTCTGAGTATGCTCGGCGTGCCATCTCATACCTCCAGCAGTCTCCTCAGACTGGTACAATCTTTTCAATCTATCTGTGATTGCTAGGTACCACATCCTTTGGTACGGTACCCTATTATGTCCTCGTCTTTTCGATTTGAATTGTGGCTTCCTACAGAAACAACATTCTTCTAACTGCTCATCATCTCCCCAGTAAATCATGCAGTTGTCGATGCAAACGTCTATCATCTCCGAGGGAAACGCAAGAATATAAACCAATTTTTGAATCTCATAATAAGATTCAGCAGACACATTGTCTTTTGGAAAATACTCTTTAAACAAGTCTGCCCATGCATCCATGCAATTTTCAGGTAGATTGTGATTGGTTTTAATATTCATCATTCTAGCAGACAACGACAATTTAGAGAGACCTTCTCTACAACCACTGTAAATTGGCTCGTTCGCAGCTTCTAACATTTCATAAAACTTTTTTGCATCTAAGTTAGGTTCTTCAACTTCATCATCATGAGTTACAAATGCATCACCTACCATATCATGAATCCTATCATAATCTACCATATGTTCCTCCTGGTGATAACTATTTTCATTATGCAAATGATCAACGACCCGTTCATCCTGAAAATTTCTATTACTACTGCTAGCTTAATTCCTACAACTATAATCTTCTCCATGTTGATACCAAATATAGTAATGTGGCATGAAACCTCTATTTATTAAATGCGTATAAACATTTTCACGAGGGTGTAATTTTGTATTGTTGCATTTCCGACAAGGACAAAACATCTTGCCGCTTTCCTGCGTGAGCAGTGTAGAATCTGTTTGATGCATAAATGTCTCCAACCCTTCGAAAAATTCTTTCGTGACTCTCCCGTTATTATCTCTGTGTGTATACATCCACCTCTGTAACTCAAAAATATTTGGAGGACCGGACATTTTTTTCATTTCAAGCTTATAGCTGATTTTGTTTTGGTGTGTTTGAAATGAATCACAAATGGTCGTATTTATAGCAATTTTTGATTTGGTATGTAAGCATTTATTAAGAATTTACGAGGAAAATTTGTTAGAATTCATGTTTTTAAATTTAAAATAAACAAAGCCTTGCAATTTCCTCGCTAAATCGCAGTTTAATATTTCCTCGTAAACTCCTAGTCAACCGTACGTCGACTTTACGAGGAAACCAGAAAAGCCACGTAGTTTCCTCGTAAAATATTAGGACTTTACGAGGAAACACTTTTCTCGACACTTTACGAGGAAATTACGTGAAACCATTGTTTCCTCGTAAAGTCTTCGTAATGTCGCCGTAATATTACGAGTAATCATTTTCCTCAGTAATATTCCTAGTTAAAAAATCATTTTCTTGTAGTGTTTTTCCTCATCAAAAACCATGCACTACAAGAAATGTGGGTTTTAATAGCATCGTACGATAGCGGTTTTTTTCAGTCATGCTATTGTATATCAAGACTTGCCTTTTGTATAGCGTTTGTCTTTCTGAAACGCTATTTTCGTTATCACGGGAAAATAAAAATGTTTAGCCGCGTTAAATTTCTTAGTGTAGGTGGCTTACCATTGCAAAAGTAAATATAAACGCTATTTTAAATGTATATATCTAAGATTATAATATATAAGTCCACTAGTCGATATAAATTCATCTCTTTCTTCACTTCTCTAAAAACAAATTCTTAGCTAAAGAAACCCTTCTCCACTGTTTCTCTGAGTAATCGAAGCTTGAAAAGGTATATTCTCCTTCAATCTTAGCTTCTTTGTTCTTTTCTCATCTATATCGGTTCTTTAATACCATCATTGGAGTCGAAAAAGTTTTTGATTTGGGGTTTTGATTCTTGGTTTGTTTGAACATGCATGTGCTAGATTGTGATTTTGGGTTTT
>CAKOAT010887376.1:92389-106803 GCA_932364175.1 Eruca vesicaria subsp. sativa
GGGTTTCGATTAAGACTATTCTGGGAAGTTTGTGCTTTTGTGTTTCGATTTACACTCTTTTGTGTTTCGATCTAATGTATTTTGTTTGGAACTTCTCAGAAATGCCGCCGAAGACAAGAGGAGGAGGACAAGTGGGTTCTCGTCGTAGTAAACGTAATCAAGGCTTGGAGGTTGAAAAGACATTGGCTTCCCCTAAGAACACAGTGGCTTCCCCGAAGAAGAGAGTGGCTTCCCCAAAGAAGACAGTGTCTGTGAATAAGAAGACAATAGCAAAGAAAGTGGCTCCCCCAAAAAAACTGTGGCTGCAACTAAGAGAAGAAGGGGTAGAAAGAAGAAACAGACTGTAACTCCGTATGATGATGAGGTTGAAGATGTAACTCCGAATTATAATGAGGTTGAAGATGTAACTCATGTAGAGAACGATGTGGCAGAGGATAAAGGTGATAAGGAGGATGATCAAGAAGAAGATGCCAATATGGAAGAAAAGGAGGATGAAAAAGAAGATGGTAAGAAGGATGAAGAAGAAGATGCCAATATAGAACAGAAGGAGGATGAAGAAGAAGGTGAACACGTAGAGAATGCGAACGAACAGAATGAGAAAGAGAAAGAAGAAGCATCTCTCCCAAAGGAAGAAGATGGAGTTAGCAATACTCAACAAGCTGAAATTCCTAGTACTGAAGGAATTGTGTTACCAGAGGATGAGGTGAAAGCCAAAAATAAAAGAGGACCAACAAAGATGCGTAGAGTGGCTGAGAATCCGAATGAAAAGGTTGCAGTTACATTCACTGACTTTTGTGAGCATGTTGGACCTGGTTCAGTAACATTATCATCTTTCCTTGGTCCGCTTGTGAGGGAACACGTTCTGGTAACACTAACAGATTGGAGAAGACTTGATGCAGTGATCAAAGAAACAATGTGGGAAGAAATTCAGGTATGTTTATATACAAAAATAATTTTTGTAGTACAAGCATGAATTTATAAATTTGTTTGATCTTTTGTTATTTCGATGCAGGGGAGGTTTAACTTGCAAGAAGAGTGGCAGAAACCTGTTATTTTCAAGCAATTGGGGAGTTTGTGGAGGGCTGGGAAGTCAAGGTTAGTGACACAAGTACGTGCTGCGAAGACTACTGCTGAGAGAATAGATTTAAAACCCAGCAATATCCCATCCATTCAAGTGTGGAACTCTTGGGTTAGAAGCAAGACTACCAAATCTTTCACGGTAAATCATCTTAAACTAAGAAACTTTCTTGTCTATATGTCATGTCTTATAGATTTAATCACACTCAAATTAATATTGCAGGAAATAAGTAACAAGTACAGGGAGCTGAGAAGAAATCAGATTCCTCACACAATCAGTCGCAAAGGAATGCTTCGTTTAGCTTATGATATGGTAAAAAAAGGAACTCAAACTTCTATATATTGTACATATTGTTTTGATAAAATGGTAGTGAAATATGTGTGTGGTTTATATAGAAAAAAAGAGCCAAGACCCAAGTAAGATAAGTAGGAGTAAGGTTTGGATTGCGGGACATACTCATGCTGATGGTAGACCAGTGAAGCCTCAGTTTGCTGAGACTATTGTAAGAGTTATGGAACTGTTTATATTTTGTATGCTTAATGGATTATGATCATTTAGTTATCTGGTGAATAAAAATTTGTATCAGGAATAAATACAATCACTTGATAGTCAAATGGACTCTACATCAGCTGCTGAGAACATAAGGGAAGATGCTGTGAGCAAGATTCTGGGAAGAGACAAACCTGGACGAGTACGACGGTTTGGTAGAGGGGTTACGGCTACTAAGCTAGCATTTCTTCAGTGTAGAGACGCAAAGATTGCTGATATGGCGAGTCAGCTTGAGGAGTTAAAGGGAATGGTCAGAGAATTGGTTGGAAAGAAGGTAGCATTTCTTCATTACATTTGGTAAGGTAGAATTAGTCTAAAGATATTTAAGTATTCCATTTCCTTGTTACAGAAAAGTAATGGTGATACTGAAACATCTGAGGCTAGTGCTGGATTCAAAGAAGGAGTGAGAGTACAAATACTGGATTGGTTTGTTCAGAAGATGTTTTTGTTGGCGAAGGAGAATTTTGCTCTGATGAACCGATGTACAAAATTGGTCGTGTACCAATTGGTCCTAATGCAGTGGCAGTTTTTGTTAAGTCTGCATTAAGTTCAGAAGCATCTCTTTGGAGGCCTACAACAGAAGTGCTTTCTCTTGAGGAAGCTGTAAGATCCAAAATAGCTTGGCCAGTAAATAAAGTGATTTTGGACACGAATCCTACCTTTTCTCAAGATGTGTCCTTGGTAAGATTTCAAAGCTTGATTTCTTTTGCAGAAGCTAGTACTATGCAGTATTAATATCTCTAATCAGTAACTTGTTGCATTTAAGCAGCCCAAGGAAGGTGAAACTCGAAATGCAAGATATATGATTGGACAAATGAAGAGGAGGAGGTTGTTGCTGAAGGTCTCGTGTGCTCTTCTAATGCCAAAGAGCTGGTTAACAATATACCGCTTGGTCCAAATGCTGTCAGTATTGAAGTTGTCAAGGTGTATAATGATAAAGCTCATTTGTGGAGGCCAACTGCAGATATGTTTGTGATTGGTGATGCTATTAACGAGAAAATCGCATGGCCAATTCTAAAGTTTGAAGTAATAGCTACAGCGATACCTTCAGATGCAACACCTACTAAAACTGCAGCCAAGAAGAAAGCATCACCTAGAAAACCAGTCAAGGATAAAGCAGAGGTCTGTTTTTTTTTTCTTGCATTTTTTATCTGATTGATGTTTTTATATTGATTGATGTTTTTAAATTGCTTCGATTATGTGGTGTGAGTTGCAGAGTCCAGGCAGTACTAGTTCCACCAAAAGTGCAAAGCAGAAGTGTATCCTTTTAGATTGCAGCAACTCTGGATGTAAGGTAGCTGAGGGAAGAGTAGCTTCAACGGATCCGAAAGAGTTGTGTCACTTTGTGCCACTTGGTCCGAATGCAAGCAAGGTTTGGGTCGAAGTTGTGAAGATTGGTACTGCGAAGGTCTGGAGGCCAAATTCAGAAATGGAAAACATTGCAGATGCAATAGGTTCTGTTGTGGCTTGGCCAAATGATAAGCTGATGTTTGTTTGAAACTTAGACATGGTTAAGACGTGGGTTTGGCACTTAGACAATGATGGTCTGTTGTTGTAATGTCTTTTGGTACAAACTTAAGATCCGGTTAAGTAATGTCTTTTGGTAGTAATGATGGTCTGTTATTGTACCATATATATTATGTTGACCATGGATGATATAATGTTGGTTAATATAATGTTGGTTAGTAAAATGTCTTATGGTGTACTATAATGTAATATTTTTATACATTCAATCGTATAGTCGATAACCCCTAAAATTACAACCCTAAAAGTATAACCTTAAAAGTATAACCCTAAAATTAAAACCCTAAACCATAAAGTTAATACCCTAAACCCTAATGTCGACGATCATGAACCCTATTGTTAATACCCTAATCCCTAAAGTCTTAGATCATACGTTTGTATAAGTGGTATAGTGTAATCTAATTTTATAAAAAATCATATAAGAATTGGTGATTGAACCCTTTGTACATAGAAGTAAGTCTTAGTGTTTATGAACATATAAGGTAGATTATTGTAATACAACTTTATAGTATTTGTTTTAATTATAAAAAGAGAAATTTATACTAAAAATATTTTTAAAATCGTAATACTGATGTTTAGTTTTTTTAATAAATTTAATAAATATTTTTTGATTAATAACATATTTTATATGTTTATTTTGTGATTTTAATAGAAAAACTAATTCTCAGCCAATGGGCATCATATGCAGAGATCGCAGACGTGGATAATCCAACACCGCCGGATATGTCTCCCCAAATTTAATCTGAGCCGTTCTATCCCAATAAACCTAAACCGTTCTAATCCGAGCCGTTCAATTTCAGATCCTAATTTTTCGCGGCTAAACTTTCAGAACACACATCGTCTCTAGGGTTCTCCAACTCTGACTGACGAATTCGTGTTTTGTCTCCATAGTTTTGATTCTAGCAGCTCGTTTCAGAAGAGAACCCTCTCTATCGTGACCAAATGGATAAGACTTGGGTTTGGCTGCCAAGGTATAATCTAAAGTCACTCGAGCTAACTTGTATTCTCGGATCCGAAAGAGACCTACCTTACAGGAACAGTCGTGAGTATGCAGAAGGAGCCACTAATTTCTTGAATTCGGCGGCAAGGAGATTGGGAGATCTGTCTGAGATGCTATGCCCGTGTAGAGATTGCCGCAACTTGTGCCATCAGTTAGTAGATAAAATAATTGAGCATCTACTGATTAGGGGTATGGATAAGAAGTATAAGAGTTCTTGCTGGAGTATTCATTGTGAGAAAAGAATTCCTACAGTTGACAGTGGTCTGCAATATGAAGGAGAGGCATTTGATTTGTTTAAGACAGCATTCTCTATGTGTGAAGATGTTCCAAACAAGACGAATGACAATGGGGCAGAGGCAGATGGTGATGATGTCGAAGTAGAGGAATCTGAGTTTAGGAAGAAGTTAAGAGACACAGAGACTCCATTGTACACAAATTGTAACAAATACACAAAGGTGTCAGCAATCATGGGGCTTTACAGATTCAAAGTTAAAAGTGGTGTGTCTGAGAACTACTTTGATCAGCTTTTGGTATTACTTCAGGACATGCTACCTCAAGACAATGTTCTCCCGAAGAGTATGGATGCAATCAAGAACTTTCTGAAGATATTTGGTTTCGGCTATGAGAGTATTCATGCTTGCAAGAATGATTGCATACTATATAGGAAGGAGTTTGAGAAGCTAGATAGCTGTCCAAGATGCAACGTTTCGAGATGAGAATGTGATAAGAACAGTGATGAGGTAAAAGTTGGAATTCCAGCAAAGGTACTTAGGTATTTTCCAATCAAAGACAGATTTAGGAGGATGTTTAGATCACAAAGGATGGCTGAAAATCTTCGCTGGCACTTTTCCAATGCCACTGAAGATGGTACAGTGCGACATCCTGTTGATTCTATTGCTTGGGCACAAGTGAATGCTAAATGGCCAGACTTTGCTGCTGAACCAAGGAATCTTCGACTTGGAATTTCAACAGATGGTATGAACCCTTTCTCAATGCAGAATACCAACCACAACACATGGCCAGTCTTGTTAGTGAATTACAACACGCTTCCAACAATGTGTATGAAGGCTGAGAATGTAATGTTGAGTTTGTTGATCACTGGTCCAACAGCTCCTGGTAATAACATAGACGTTTATTTGGCAGCTTTGATAGACGATTTGAAAGATCTGTGGGCTGAGGGTATTGAAGTATATGACTCGTTTGCGAAGGAAACGTTTACACTTAAAGCCTTGCTGCTTTGGAGTATCAGTGACTATCTAGCCTTAGGAACATTGTCTGGATGTAAAGTGAAGGGGAAACAAGCCTGCAATGTATGTGGAAAGGATACACCATGTAGGTGGCTTAAGTTTAGCAGGAAGTTTGTCTACATGGGGAATAGAATGAGACTACCGCCTGGCCATCGTTACAGATATAAAAAAGCTTGGTTTGACAACATTGTTGAGGAAGGGAATGCAAAGAGGATACAAACTGGTGCCGAAATATATGAGACACTACAAGCGTTTAGGAATGATTTTGGAAGACCTCTAGATACAGACTTGGAAGATGATGATATGGTTCAAGAAGATGAGTGTGACGAATCAAATGATCTGTGGCGGTGGACGAAGAGGTCAATATTCTTTGAACTACCTTACTGGAAGGTAAAGTATATTTTCTGATTATGTCTTATATGTCTGACATTTTGTGAATATGTCTGAGATTTTTTGCTTTAACGTGTTAGGATCTCTCTGTTAGACACAATATTGATGTTATGCACGTGGAGAAGAATGTCTCAGATGCTATATTGTCTATCATGATGCAAAGTTCAAAGTCAAAAGATGGTTTGAAATCAAGGAAAGACTTAGAAGATATTGGAATCCGAAAGCACTTGCACACAGAGCTTAGGGGAAAGAAATCATACTTACCTCCAGCAGCCTATTGGTTATCCAAGAAAGAGAAGACCATTTTCTGCCAAAGGTTATCTAAGTTTAGAGGTCCTGATGGTTATTGTGGTAATATTGCTAATAGTTTTTCAGTTAACCCTCCAAATATTGGCAGTTTAAAGTCGCATGATCATCATGTGGTTGTGCAAAACTTGTTACCAGCTGCATTAAGAGGGCTCTTACATAGGGGTCCCCGGATTGCCATTAATAGATCATGTAGTTATTTCAACAGGTTGTGTCAGCGTGTCATTGACCCGGAGAAACTCATAGCATTGGAGACAGATTTTGTGGAAACAATGTGTCAACTGGAGCGCTTCTTCCCTCCATCTCTTTTTGATATCATGTTCCACCTTCCAATCCATCTTGCGAAAGGGGCACGTTTAGGAGGACCAGTACACTTTCGTTGGATGTATCCATTTGAAAGGTTTGATGTACTCATATTCATATTATGTACATACAAACTTGAATGATGTTTGGCTAATATTCATATTTCTTTACTGAGTTATAGGTACATGAAAATACTAAAGGCTTTTGTCAAGAATCATGCTAGGCCAGAAGCATGTATGGCTGAGGGTTATTTAGCTGGAGAATGCGTTGCTTTCTATTTAGAGTTCCTTCAAGATTCAGTACCGGTTAAGGAAACTATTAATCGCAATGAAGATATTGAGGCTGATAGAGTCGTGGTTGAAGGTCGACCTCTGCAGAAGGGTGTAGATGTTATCCTTTCAAATAAAGATAGAGACATTGCACATCGCTATGTGCTAATGAACATGGCATCAATGGAGCCATATGTTGAGTAAGAGTTTACCATTTATGTTTCATCTACTGCTTATAATATTTTCATCCTGATTATTCTATTTTCATAATGTCAAAATCAGGATGCATTTGGAAGAATTACAAGCTAATGATGCTCGATGTACCAGAAATGAAACATTACTGTGGAAAACCCACACTGAGCAATTTGCCCAATGGGTTAAAGATAAGGTTTTCAATTTTGAATTGTTTCTTGTTTGATTGATGAGCATATTGATTTTAGTATTTGATGACTAGTTAGCTTGTGGATGGATGTTGTGTTGGTACAGATTGTTAGCTTCTTGATAATATTTTCCTTATCATGTTAGTACTTTAGTTTAGTGACTGTGTTTTGCGATTCTCGAAGTGTACATATCTTGATAGTTAAATGATCATATCTGATTTCTTGCTGCAGATTACTTCAGAATCTACAAATGGCCATTCTAAGGAGTTAAGGTGGTTGGCATTTAGACCAAGAAATGTTGCTGTAGCACATAAAGGATTCATCATTAATGGTCAAAGGTTTCATACAGATGCGGTGAAGCGAAAGACACAAAACAGTGGAGTAACTTATGAAGCATTTAGTATGTGTAGATCGAGTGCTCGAGATATGAGACAAGTTGCGAATATGCTTACATATTATGGAGTGATAAAAGAGATATTACTTATGGACTATCACATGTTCCAAGTGCCACTGTTTAGATGCACCTGGGCCAACACAGGTAATGGTGTGAAGGAAGAAGATGGCTTCACTCTTGTTAACCTTCACATGAACCAAGCAGCCTATTTGAAAGATCCTTTCATTCTACCATCTCAAGCCAAACAGGTTTTCTACTCTAGGGAAGATGATAATTCGAATTGGTATGTTGTGATGAGAGCTCCACCTAGAGGTTACCATGAGTTGGAAACAAAAGAGGATTTAGGTGGTGCAACTTTTCCTATACAAGATGTCGATGACTTGGCTGGTGAAGCTTCTGATGATGAGAGTCTTTATGTTAGGGATGATTGTGAAGGGTTGTTAGTGGTAGATTGATAGTATTTGGAAGTGTTGTGGTTTGATGGTTTATGTAAAAGAGGATATGTTTTGTTTGTTAAAACATATTTTAGCTTTAATAATATCACTAATTATGTTTATTACAAATGTTTGAAATAAATATTAAATTTTCAAAAATAAAACCAAATCGTAATTAATTTTAATAAATTTCTGATATTAAAGAACAGATTAATAACACGAAACATTTGCTATCTTTGTATACGTAAAATCAAAATAATTAGTTTTAATAACGGTTTTACAGCCTTATTATAAGTATTAACAATTGCATAGACAACACCGCTATTGTTGTTTATTTTAATATAGCATACGACTGTTCCGCTATCGAAAGTGTCGGACTTATTATGACGGACGATCTCAGAGCGTTTTAAAGAGTGCTATGGTAGCGATCTCATAGCATTTAACGTCCGCTAATAAAACCCATATTTCTTGTAGTGATGTAGTATTATTTGTTTAGTAAACCGTCTTATATTATTAGTTTATGTCTAGGCAAGTTGCTGATCTTTGGCTATATAAAGCCCTCCATGTAATCTGATTTAAACTAAGGAGTATTGAACCTCCTCTTTTACTTATTCTCTGGTTCATAGTCTCTCAAACTCTCATTCACTCTGAAGTGACAATTTAACTCTTTCCTTTACTAAATCTCTAGTTACTTTACTCTTTTAAATCTCTCTAATCTCTTACCCTCTATTATCACTTAATCTCATAAACTCACCCATTATTTATTGCCTAAGACTCTCTTTGATTTGCAGTCTCTTTGATTCAGACTAAATCAGAAACTGATTATCTTCACCAAACTCATTCTCCATTTCATTCTCACCATTTTCTTTTTATTCTTACACTATACAAGTAGATCCCCCTCCATGGCCTTTATCTAGGACATCAAATAATCATCGCTTTCTAATCCATTTGAATAATCCTTATCAATCTCTTGTGTTCTTTTCTTCTCTCTCTTTGCTACTATATACTTGCACACTCGATCTAAAGTGGCGTCTTCTTCAGCCAACTTCTCTTGTATGAATAGACACATTTTGAAAGTTTCGCAAGAGTCTTGGTTTAACATGTCTAACACCAAGCATATGCCTTCCCTTAAATGGCTGAGAGCTTTAGCAAACTCAATCGCTTGCATTTCAATAAAAAGAGATATAGGATCGGCAGAACTTTTTAATAACACTAGATTGGTATTGAACCTTTTAAATACTCCTTATCAATCTCTTGTGTTCTTTTATTCTCTCTCTTTGCTACTATATATAGAGATGTCAAACAAGCCGTCCCATCCCATCCCGGACCGCAGCGGGCTCTATTTTTCGCAGGCTGCAGCATTTCTGTCCCGCGCGGGCTGCTGTCTTTGAAAGGTCGTCCCAATCCCATCCCGCAAATATACACAGTCTCTTACAAATTGTCCCGCGGGCTGGACGCCGATGTAGTCGATCATAGATGTTTTTGACGTAGGAGGCTATTCCATGATGATTAAGGCTGCTCCACTACATACCTAAGCACACAAAATGAATTCATCATGAAGCAGCTACTATTGAAGCTCAAAAGAATTTGTTATATCATAATCAAACTTAAAGTGCATGTTGAAAATGAGAAAAGTTCTTGTAACAAGTGCATGTATAAATTGAGTTTCTTAATATGATTATATATATAGAGTTATAAATTGTAATTATTTTGTCACACCCAAAACATATTAACATACAAAGTAAAGATAATTGCAAAAGATATATTTCATTATCTTATAGTTCATAACCAATTTTTTTTTAATTTGTTGAATCCAAAAATTAAATAAAAAAATACTACATCAAAACTGCCAATCCAAAATTCAACAAAAAGAGAAAACCAAATCAAAAGATTGTCAAAGCTCGAATCATCATCGGCGGAGCTGGAGTCGTCATCATCGGAGCTCGAATCATCATCACCGAATGTCAAATCCTCATCCCTGCAGCTCCTTACATTTTCTTAAAGGAAATCACATGAACCGTCTTCTTCTCACTCTATTTCTCGTTTTTTCCAAATAAAAAAAAAATGAAGAAAAATATTGCGGGTCTTTGTAATTCTGCATGACCCGTTTTGACCCATCCCGCAAAAGACCCAGTCTCGCAAAGACTCGTCTTGTGAGTCCCACAAATTTGTGGGCTTAGAAAACCTCGTCACAATATCGTCCCGCGACAGTCCTTTACGAGCCAGACTCACGATCCAGGTCCAAAGCTGCCATCTCTAACTATATACTTGCACACTTGATCTAAAGTGGCGTCTTCTCGAGACAACTTCTTCTCTTGTCTGAATCCAACACATTTTGCAAGTTCCACAAGAGTCTTGGTTTGGCAGTTTTGATGTAGTATTTTTTTTATTTAATTTTTGGATTCAACAAATTAAAAAAATTGGTTATGAACTATAAGATAATGAAATATATCTTTTGCAATTATCTTTACTTTGTATGTTAATATGTTTTGGGTGTGAATTCGTATTTCACCGTTCCAAGTGATTACGCTATTGGAGCTGGAATTACCGCGGCTGCTGGCACCAGAATTGCCCTCCAATGGATCCTCGTTAAGGGATTTAGATTATACTCATTCCAATTACCAGACTCAAAGAGCCCGGTATTGTTATTTATTGTCACTACCTCCCCATATCAGGATTGGGTAATTTGCGCGCCTGCTGCCTTCCTTGGATGTGGTAGCCGTTTCTCAGGCTCCCTCTCCGGAATCGAACCCTAATTCTCCGTCACCCGTTACCACCATGGTAGGCCACTATCCTACCATCGAAAGTTGATAGGGCAGAAATTTGAATGATGCGTCGCCAGCACAAAGGCCATGCGATCCGTCGAGNCTAATTCTCCGTCACCCGTTACCACCATGGTAGGCCACTATCCTACCATCGAAAGTTGATAGGGCAGAAATTTGAATGATGCGTCGCCAGCACAAAGGCCATGCGATCCGTCGAGTTATCATGAATCATCAGAGCAACGGGCAGAGCCCGCGTCGACCTTTTATCTAATAAATGCATCCTTTCTAGAATTCGGGGTTTGTTGCACGTATTAGCTCTAGAATTACTACGGTTATCCGAGTAGTAGTTACCATCAAACAAACTATAACTGATTTAATGAGCCATTCGCAGTTTCACAGTCTGAATTCGTTCATACTTACACATACATGGCTTAATCTTTGAGACAAGCATATGACTAATGGCAGGATCAACCAGGTAGCATTCATAAATCACGGCACAACAACATCATATTCCCGCAATCACTAGGAAAGTTGGAACATATCCCGCAATCACTAGTAAAGGTGGAACATATCCCATAATCACAAGGAACATTGGAACATATCCCGCAATCACTAGGAACGTTGGAACATATCCCGCAATCACTAGGAACGTTGGAACATATCCCACACCCAAAACATATTAACATACAAAGTAAAGATAATTGCAAAAGATATATTTCATTATCTTATAGTTCATAACCAATTTTTTTTTAATTTGTTGAATCCAAAAATTAAATAAAAAAAATACTACATCAAAACTGCCAATCCAAAATTCAACAAAAAGAGAAAACCAAATCAAAAGACTGTCAAAGCTCGAATCATCATCACCGGAGCTGGAGTCGTCATCGTCGGAGCTCGAATCGTCATCACCGAAGGTCAAATCCTCATCCCTGCAGCTCCTTACATTTTCTTAAAGGAAATCACATGAACCGTCTTCTTCTCACTCTATTTCTCGTTTTTTCCAAATAAAAAAAATGAAGAAAAATATTGCGGGTCTTTGTAATTCTGCATGACCCGTTTTGACCCATCCCGAAAAAGACCCAATCTCGCAAAGACTCGTCTTGTGAGTCCCATAAATTTGTGGGCTTAGAAAACCTCGTCACAATATCGTCCCGCGACAGTCCTTTACGAGCCAGACTCACGATCCAGGTCCAAAGCTGCCATCTCTAACGATATACTTGCACACTTGATCTAAAGTGGCGTCTTCTTCAGACAACTTCTTCTCTTGTCTGAATCCAACACATTTTGCAAGTTCCACAAGAGTCTTGGTTTAACATGTCTAACACCAAACATATGTCTTCTCCTAAATGGTCGAGGGTTGTAGCAAACTCAATCGCTTGCATTTCAATAAAAAGAGATATAGGATCGGCAGAACTTTTTACTAACACTAGAGTGGTATTGAACCTTTTAAACACTTCTTGCAAACTCTAGATCGTTTTTTATTCTCAATTTGTTATTTCCTTTTATATTATTGTTTCATAAATTTTGTTTTCCAAGAATTTAAATTCAAGAAATCAAACATGTCTTTTTCCAAAAAAAAAAGGAAAATTATTTTTAACGACCTTTAGTTAATTCTCCTTTTAATTTTCAAATTTGTTTGTAAAGATAAACCTTGAACATACTTTTTAACTTTGATAATTTCTTAGATAAACCTTAAATCAGATTTAATGATTGTCCTAGAGAAAAAATTGGAAACTTTAAAAAACCGAGAAAAGTAAAACTGGGGGAAGCTTGGTTACCAAGTAAGTAAAAACATAACAATGCCCTATAAGGAGGCTAAAATCTTTAGCCTTTACTTATAAATTCACATCACACTGGTCTCTAATAATTAGCATTATCTCCTCTTTCGTTTGTTTTAGTCGTAACTATGTCGAGAAAGGGAGAGAAAAACAGAAAGAGTATGTATTACGATGATCATCTTGCGGCTGCGGAAAAAGAGATAAGCTCGAGAAATTTCTGTAATTTGGTTGATGCGGCCGTCATATTATATGTAGAAGAAAAAGAAGCAGACCGTATATTAAAATCCAGCTGCAACACAAAGACAGAGACTCTGTCTGAAAAAGAAAAAGACATCGACTATATATTCTTCAATGTCTTCCCAAGAAAAAGAAGAAGTCCGTCAAAGAAATTTGGCCGAGTACAAAGCTATGAAACCCTTAATAAAGCTTCTACCTCTTCACCGCTTTTCGACCTTAACAAGACCCCAGATGATTCTGAGACAGAAGCCCCATCGAACCCTCTTCCATGTTTTTATGTATCTTCTCCTCAATCGTTTCTCACTGCTCATCCTTCTTCTTCAACCTTAACAGAGGAGTCAAGCCGCAAGAGACGTGCCCCGCAAGAAAGAAAGCGTATTACTGGTGGTAAATCCAAGAAAGTTAGGGTTCCTCCTTTTTCATGGAAAGGGAGAGCTACTCCAGAGTGGTTGGTCAGTTTATTGGAAGTAATGGCAGCAACCACAGGACACCTTGTAAACGAAGGCCCTTGGCTCATCTTTGAGAAGAAGCTGACCAGTACAGATGTCGACCCAGCACAGAGCCGTCTCTTGATGCCGTTCAACAGCCTAATCCGTAACGACTTCTTGACACCCGTGGAGTTGAGAATCGTAGCAGAAGAAGATGAGAAGAACGGAGTTGGGGCGATGCTAGTGGATCAACAGAAGAAAAAGTGGGGTTTGATTTTGATGAGACGGGAGATGATAAAAGGAGCAGGGAATGGAACCTCGAACTATGCTTTAATTTGTGGGTGGAACGATGTCGTTCAAGATAATGGTTTGAAAGAAGATGACGACATCAGTGTTTGGTACTTCAGGTGGCGTGAGCGTCTCTGCTTTGCCCTTGTTCTTCCACCTCCTGACATGGCACAAAGTAGCTCATCTCCTGTTCTCTGTGTCTGAAAAGTTTCTTATGTCTGTTGTTGATTGATCTATTCACTGTGGTCTAATTTCAGGAGATTCTTGAGTTTTTTTTTGTCACTAGGAGTGTGATCTGTTGTTTTCAATCTTTGCTATTATATGAAGTTAACATTTTAACAAGAATATGGTTTCTTAATTTCTCTGCTTTAGTTACTTCATTGATTAATTTTCATTCACTGCACGCAGTTCCCAATGGACTCGTTCTTGATGCAGTAATTTTTTTTCTTGTTGCTGCTATATCTGATGGGTTTTTTGACCACTGGAGACAAGCTTTCTCTTGTACCCCATATTGATAATCGAGTTTTCTTGTCTGGAGAAGTAGGGTTCTCATATGCATCTTTGGGAGGTATCTGTTGGGACCATTGCGTGTCTCCTAATGTCCGCTAATTAACCCCTTAACTATGGTTAAACAACCTATTTAACCATGTTGAAAGGTGACTTTTTCTTAATTTTCATTACGGTGAGCTTATTATCCCCTTTCAAATGACATTTTCTTACCTTTCTAGAACTTTATAAGGTTTAACCAGTAGGATAACGAGTTCACGGTATCATTCCAATTCTACTTCTGGAGGTTTCTAATTTAGTCCGGATGAGGATGAGAACTCGCTCCAAAACAAATCTCAACACTACAAGAAAATCGAGTATTAATAACAACGGGAAAACGCTATGTAACGATATAATAGCGGTATTAGGTACGCTGTTTCATCGGCCGCGATAATAGGTCAAACACATTAGATAGCGGTTTTCTACATTGCTACCGTAATATGTTTTATATAGCACTTTTTTGCATGCAATTAAATCTTCTTTAATAGCAATTTTTGT
>CAKOAT010887376.1:108139-146195 GCA_932364175.1 Eruca vesicaria subsp. sativa
GGGATATTGATTTAAAATTTGAGATTAATTTTTTAAAAATATTAATTTTTTGAGTTTATATTTATTGGTTTAGATTTAAGATTTGAAGTTAAAATTTAATTTTGGTGTTAAAATATAAGAGTTTAGAGATTTATTTTGAGTTTAGAGGTTGTGTTTAAAATTTTGATTTTTAGGGTTTAGGGTTTAGGGTTTAGGGTTTGGGATTTAGAATTTTTGGAGGTAAATAAAATGGAATGAGAGGGAAAGTGAAACAGGGTGAGAGGGAAAATCAATTATTTTCCCGCTTTAGTTTTGCATAGCGTTCTAAAACTAAAAGTGCTATGTATACAATGTTTCGTAAAAGTGATTACGAAACTAAAATTGGAATAATTAAACACAGCGTTTGCATTTTCGCAAACGCTATCTATAAGTAAGAGGTATGTCAACCATAACACAAAGGAAAAAAACGCTATCCTGTTCTGCTATTAATACTCAGATTTCTTGTAGTGCAATTTCTACTCTCTGAAGCTTTATCATTCTTGTGTGAAAGCCTCCTCCATAGATTCTACTCATTTTTCTATCATCTCAGTAATAAGGAGTACTTTAAACCTTGCAAATGGCAGTGAAAAACATGTGCTGTGCACTCTGGATTTTCTGACACCATCTGAGAAGTGAGGAGTGAATGATAACTGAGGATCTCCCTTGATCCTTTTCCTCTTCTTCTAATTTCTCCTCTTTTTTTCTCCTAGACTTGTTTGTTTCTGTCTTCGCGTGCTGAGATAGCCGAAGGATGTCGATCGACAATGAACATGTTGTGTCGATCGATGGTATTTGGTTTATGTCAATCGATGTTGTTTCTGTTGAATCTTTCTCGACTTCACCTCTACATCTCAACCATCTCTGAGAAGCTTTTACGTGCTGATGATCATCCAATATCCTAATGTAGGAACTTGGTTACACACTTCTATCTGGTGGGATAGGAAAATTAACTTCTAATACTGCGCAAGGAACCACAGTGTTCTAGGATCATGTATCCTTTTCACTCTTTTGTGAAACCCAGCCGCTTTTTCTGAAAATATAAGTTGTTTCAGATGTTGAGGGATAACAAGGTGTGATGCTTCAGACTTGTACTCTCTGTCCTCAGTCGGCTCCAATTCTACTGTGTATCCTGGAATCTCGTTCATCCCTATGTGTCGGTCGATATCATCAAGTGGATGTTGATCGATGACATTGGGCGGGTATCGATCGATTCCATTAGGTTTGTATCGATCGATGCAATCCTTTGACGAAGTCTCCAAATATTTTCTCATAGTATTCCCTTCATCATCAAGCTTCCGCTCAAGCCATTTTTCCAACTCCAAAAAGTCTACTAGAGTGACTTCCCTATCATAATCCAGATATTCAAGCTTTTCTCATTCCTCTAACTCGAAGAATTCTTCTATCTCCAAGGAATTTTCCATGATGATTTCTCTGTTTACATCCGAGGTAAGATCACAGCTCGATTCATCTGCGCTCTCCTGTGTTGAGTATGTGTTCTGAGGACAACTCGAACTTTCAGGAATAAGTATCAATCGGGAACATGGGTTTCTGTCGATCGATGCTGAGATACTGCTATCGATCATTTCTGAGGTAACACCAGCGATCGATCGAGTCTCCAATACTAGTATCGTCTACTCTGTTCAGCTCTCCTGATATATGATACTTATTACACATTTCTAAAACGTACTCGAAAAAGTGGCTTGGAATTTCATCTTCTCTATTTATTCCCCACATGGCATAGATCTTGTCCGACTTATCATTGATCTCTTTTTCTCGAGCTGCTGCAACTTCATCGAAAAATTTGTTGTGGAAGGCGGTCTTAATGTCCTCCCAACAGGTTAAGGATCTTGGCTGCAACTGACGGAACCAGTTAAATGCATCTCCAGATAAAGAATAAGGGAAAATCTTACAGATAATGTGGTCTACAGATACTTTTTCTGCTCGCTTGTGGAAGCTAGCTCCTCAAGTTATTCCGAAAATATATTCTAGATATTGTTAATGTCATTTAAATTTAATTATATCTAATATATGATAGAGAAAATTGATTTTATTGATTTATTTACCATAAAATTATTGTTAATAAATAAGAATAATCATTTGATTTAAATGCACACACCAAATCCCCTATATATTAATTGAGGATCATTTAAAAAGTTATAACCTTAAGTTTGTACTAATTAAAAAAATCATATCTTATGTGGCAATTCTCTATAAAATTATACTTGGAAGAATTCTAGGACACCTCATATAAAGCATAATTTTAAAACAAAATTAGTTGGTCTTATATAAGACATATCAAACTAAATAGCATATCAAACTAAATGTCCTCTATATTCTTTCTTTAAATAAAACTTACGGAATTACCTAATGTGATTAAGATATATATGACTATTAATGATTTTAACTAATAAAGATTTGTTAACAATCTGTATACTTTATATCATTTTTTTTAATTATTATTATTAAAATAAATTACACAACTACACTAATCATATAATAAAATTTGGACTTTTTTATATATGTTGTATTTTGAAATTTTTAAAACGAGTATAAATTACTAAAACTATTAAAAATATCATATAAACTTTTGTGATCAAGGTCTAATTTTTTTTCTCTAATAAGTTACAATGATTATAAAATCATATGAATAAATAATTTTATTTTAATAGGTGTTTATGTTAATATATATATATATGTATATATATGAATATGTATATATATGTATATATATAGATCTTATATCGTAATAAATAATTTTATTTTAAACATAATGATAATTTAAAATTTAACTTAATTTTTTTATAAAATTACTTTTTATGTAAAAATTAATTTTTTAAAATATAATTTTCTGATATTATTAGACAAATAAATAAATTATATTAGACAAATGAATAATTATATACTCTATATGCGAAAATTTTACCAAGTGCTTCTTAAGAAATCATTAGGAAACTTGATAGTGCTCTACCAATTAAGCCATGTGACATTCCGTTTATTTTCCATCTCACGAACACTGAAAATTGAAAAAATATATGAACCGGACTTATTAAATTATAAGTTTTGATCTATAAATCTAATTATAATTTTTTATGATCCTACGTGTAGTTAATTATATAAAAATTCCAAAATTCAAGATACATATAAAACAATCATATGTAAATTTTAAATTTGTGAACACTAAAATCTTATATTTTAATTAAATACACTCACCTTATTTGCGCATGTCTTATCCTAGTTATTATATAAAATACAGGTTATATCTAACAAAAAGTAGGTTAATTGGTTAGGTGATGAGTTATAATATTTTTGTATGCTATACGATGCAATTTCTGGTTTTTTTAATTGTCTTTTTTTTTTTTTTTTTTTTTTTTTTAAATTTTTTTTTTTTTTNTTTTTTTTTTTTTTTTTTTTTTTTTTTTTTTTTTTTTTTTTTTTTTTTTTTTTTTTTTTTTTTTTTTTTGAAACTTGTTTTTTTTTTTAATTGTCTATCATCTATCTCCGTACCATTATTCCTACCCAAATGATTTCAACATTTTTCAAAATAATTCTTACAGCTAATCTTTTGCCAAAGAATATTATTTTACAAAGAATTTTTATTCCAGACTTCTGATATTATAAGTTTAAATCTCAGACCTTTGACAATCTTGCCAAGTTTTTGGTGCTATACTAATTGTATAAGAGAGTTTTTAATCTCTGGTACAAATATTATTTTTTAAATTATAAATTAGAAATTATAAATTTTTAAATTATTTTTTAATCTATGTTTAGTCTAGTTGATTTTTGAACACTAACCTACATGAGATATCACAAAATTTGACGGTTAATAATAAAACTGCAAAACTGCACAAAAAAAAAAAAACAACTTACAAAAAAACACCAAAGTAATCCAACTTCCATTTAAGCCATTTTAATATCTAATTTTTTAAAATTATCCAATTTAAACTTTATTTTTTGTTGACTAGCCATTTTAGATACCTAAAAAATCAACATTAAATCAACTTAAGGGTTGATTTTTGTATACATGAAATAGCTTAGTCAACAGAATTTGAAGTTTAAAATAGATAATTTTTAAAAAATTGGAGATTAAAATGGCTTAAAACGGAAATTCATAATTTTTTTTGTTTCATTTTGAAAGATCTGAGCTTTTAACGGATTTTTCTATTTGAGACTAGAAAAGTCTAGTTAACTTTTACTTAGTTACTTCTTCAAGATAATATCCTGAATCCATTATTATAATAAATATTATTTACAAGACACTGATTTTGAAGTGTGTTAGTGTGTTTTATATAAAAGGACTCAACAAAGCTTAAAGACAGAGAATACTCTTAAAATAGCCAAATATATTGTCATTTTAGCGAATCGCATGTTGCGGAGATGAAATTATGCTGTTGATATATCAAGAATGTTCATCCAACGAAAGTTTGTGTTTTCGGACGTTGTTGGCAACATACATCAGTGATCAGCTTGAATTGATTTCGACATGTGATTTTAACTTTGGTCTTAGATAATAAAAATGCAACCAGATTCTTAACTCATTTAGCTTTGACAAATGTGTATAAATCATACTCTCGTTACTAGAAATGTTTCCTAATCCATTATAAAACGTAACAAAAACATGAAGTCAAAGCGAGAAAATACAATTAACTTAACTTAGTGATTTCTTAAAGAGGGGTTTTATGATTTTTTTTTTGGTAATGGGTTTTAAGATGTTTTCTCTTTATTAAACTAAAAAAATATACCTTTAAGGTTTCTTTTTTTGGTGGTTTGATTAATATTATTTAATGCTTTTACATTAAGAGATTTCAATTTCTGATTACCAAAAATTAGGGAGTCTTAATCGTGGTTAACTTCTCAAACGAGTTAAGAGATAGATACTCTACAAAACAATTCCATACTTTCAAATTTTCCTACATGCTTTAAGGATAAAATGATATTGTCGACTCTTTAACTAGGCTGCTAGAGTTTTTTTATAGAAAATTTTTTTTTGTTAGTTATTATATTCTACTATTAGGTGATAATCCGCGCCCTGCACGGAGTGAGTGAATTAAAAAGATTATTATCTAATATCTACAGATATTAGAAAGTCAAAAATCAAAACTATTAGATATAATGAAATAGGTGCATTTGTTTATATAATGTAACCTCATTTTTTTTAAAGTGTGTAATTGGATAAGTGCATTGAAATCTACTGTATGGAAAAAAAACTATAAGATTAAAGCAAAAGCTTCTTTAAATTTATTATGAATTTAAGAAAAAAACAAAACAAAGGTTTGAGTAATTATTTAATTCATAATAGAATATGATGATAATAATTAAAGCAGCATATGTAATAGATAAATAAAACACTAAATAATGAAAAAAATGTTTTCAAAATTCCTGCTCTGCATTTGTATAGAGAAAAATATGAATGGATAAATTTATAAAATAAAATACACTTATTTACTTTTCTCTACAAAATGAAATGATATACATTTTCTGATAACATCGATTTGGTACATCAGTGGGTTCAAAAATGATTTTTGAAAACCCATCAATATTAGGAATATTCTTCAATTTTCCTTATCATGATCAAGAAGACAATAGTAGCAGTAGTTTAATGAGATCTAATATCCAACACAATTTTTATTTAAAATTAGTACAATACATTAATGTTACATTAACAATTCTAGGGTTAACAAAGTTGAGAAACGTTTTCCGTAATTACCAACATAATTAGCACACTCTAAACTCTTTTCCAATTCATTGATACTGTTTCCTATTAAATCGTCTCCTAAACTCTTTTCCAATGCATTGATACTGTTTCCTATTAAAACGTTTTCCGTAATTACCAACAGAATTAGTACAATACGTCTGCCGTAGTTACCAACAGAAATTAGTGTTCCATAAACTCTTTTCCTATTAAACCATCTCCTAATAACTTAATTATTATGATAATTGGATTCTGAATATAATTTTCCTTTGTTAACCATTGTAATTGGTTTAATCAATGTTTTTGAAAAAAGTCATTCAATTTAATATTATGAATTGATTCTCAAGTTTACACCAGAATTTTATATATGTGGGCTTATATCAAGCTATATGATTAAATACGATTTGAAATATAAGGAAAGAAATAATTTTGATTAATTAAAAAATCAACAAATCAAGAAATTATAATCAATAATCAATGCTTTCTAATCTTAAACTATGTGTTATATATTGGATAAAATTAACTATGTTACATATGTATTGTTTATCGGCTTGGATTAAATGGAATAATAATGATTTATTATAAAAGAAAGCAATATCTATTAATAGAAAAGTAGTCTAAAATAAGTGAAAATAATTTCTTGAAATCAATTATATCGGTTAATTTGAAAGTGAATAAAAAATAAATATAAAAGTAGTATAAATAAATAAAATAATTTCTTGAAATCAATTCTTAAATGCCAATTAACTATGTTACATATGTATTGTTTATCGGCTTGGATTAAATGGAATAATAATGATTTATTATAAAGGAAAGCAATATCGATTAATAGAAAATTAGTCTAAAATAAGTGAAAATAATTTCCTGAAATCAATTATATCGGTTAATTTGAAAGTGAATAAAAATAAATATAAAAGTAGTATAAATAAATAAAATAATTTCTTGAAATCAGTTCTTAAATGCCAATTAACTATGTTACATATGTATTTTTTATCGGCTTGGATTAAATGGAATAATAATGATTTATTATAAAGGAAAGCAATATCGATTAATAGAAAAGTAGTCTAAAATAAGTGAAAATAATTTCTTGAAATCAATTATATCGGTTAATTTGAAAGTGAATAAAAAATAAATATAAAAGTAGTATAAATAAATAAAATAATTTCTTGAAATCAATTCTTAAATGCCAATGACCAGAACTTCTTTTTTTTTTTAATTTTAAAGTCAATTACACAATTAAATGATATTATGTTTATATATATTACAATTTATGTTTTAACATAATATGTTTGTATTGTTATATATATTTTATATGAAGCATATAGTATTTTATTTTAATATATGCTATAATATGTTTGTATAATATGTATGTATAGTACGTTTGTATGATATGCTATAATATGTATTGTTACAATAATATGTTTGAATCAAAAGCTGAAATGGACCAGATGGACACAAAAAAATTTGGAATAAGACACTTCTTTTTTTATTTTTTAATGAATTAATAATAAATCGAAATTAAACTGAATATACCATAAAACCTAAAATTTCAATATATTTACAAGCCCAACCAATCTATCCACCCATTTATCCCGCCCGCGTTTTAGCAATCAGGGATTTCCTCCTAAATCCCTAATTTTGTGTGTTCTTCGACATAACCATCAAAACACAATCTAAAATACGATCTCTCTCTATCTCCCCTCATTAATCTTGAATCTCATATATTTCTCTATTTCGTGTCAGTCGTTGTATCTCATCTATGGCTCCAAAGACTCGATCCGCCGGAAATACAAGCAAGGATGGTGCGCCAGAAAAGAAAAAAAAGTCAGTGGTGGAGAAGAAAAAAGCTACGGCGGAGAAGAGGAAAGGTTTGGCGGAAAATAAGAAGGCCTCAGCCCTAAAAAGAAAACAAGCAGCGGTGAAAAAAAAGGAAAGAAGCTGTAAAAAAAAAGAGAAGCTGTGAAGAAAAAAAAAAGAGATGCAGCGAAAAACAATATTGAAAACAAAGAGAAGAAGAGGAAGCGAGACAGTGGTGTAGATGGTGGGTCCTCGTCGAATCCAATCAAGCGGAGTCGGACCGCATCTCCACCAGAACATCAAGCCGATCCCGATCATGCCCCGGCGCTATCAGAAAAATCCCGATCAAGTCCATCACTTTCGATTGAGCCACAAAAAGTCACCTACTCAAACACCCAATGAGACGGAGAATCCACGGCAAACTCCAATAATTCTAATAACAGAGAGTCACACTCACTTGAGGCTTCCATTAACAATGAAGCGTGACAAACGGTAATCAAATCTGTTTAAAATGGTTTTGAAATTTTTATGGTAAAATTGAACTAACAAATAAGAACTTGAGAAGATTGGATCTAACAACAGAGATTCAAACACACCTGAGGCTGCCACTGGATCTGCTGCTATTGACAATGACGATCCAAGAGCGGTAAACAAGTCAATTTGAAATGGTTTTAAGAATATTTATCATAGTTTAACTAATACATCTGAGTATTGTATAACTAGTACAACTAATAATATGTTGTACGCAGTTTAGGATAACTAGTATAACTAGTACGACCACGCTTTTTATAAGTAATATAACTGGTACAACGATCAATAGTATAACTAGTTTAACTAATACAACTGAGTATTGTATAACTAGTACAACTAATACAACTGAGTATTGTATAACTGGTACAACTAAAAGAGTGAAAAATGTGCAACTGTTGTAAACAGATTTAAGATAAGTAGTGTGACCACGCTTAAACAGATAACTGTTTAAACTAGGATAAGTGAGTGTTGTTAAAGTAAATGGTTTTATTGATGTATAATTTGTCTAACTGGTACAACTACACTTCTTATACACAGTCTGACTGGTATAACTAATAATATTATTTTTAGTTTAATTAGTATAACTAGTACAACTAAGTGATTTTGTGTTATATAACTTGGTTATTCAGTGTACTTTATTTGTGTTTTCAGGTTGAGGGGGACGATACGGCTGTAGAAGCTGACAGACCTGTTGGGTTTTTCTTCGAGCCGAGTGACTATGAGAAGGGTTGCAAGCTTTCTTCAAGGTGCCACCAACACAATTTTCTGAAGACGATTGAAGAGTATGATGATTCAGAGAAGAATTGGTTTAAAAATCACCCTCAGTTCAAGCATTTATTCCACATAGAGTGTGCAGAAAAAAGAAAGGTGATGGGATTGTGGATGTTGCTACTTCATACTTTGCATACGGGAAAGGAACGACAAGCATGGTTTGGGGTAAACTGTGTTCCAATTAGATACTCCATCAGGGAACATAGCCTCCTGTCTGGATTATATTGCCACGGTTACCCAGAAAACTATCCGAGCATAAGAAAAATGAAGTTTGCGACAAAGAATTTTAAGAAGAAAGAGAAGAAGACTGCAAAGAAGAAGGGGAAGGACATGGGTTTGAGAGTAACAGAAGCGGATGTCAGAGCGGAGCTTCTGAAGATGAAGTATGATGGTAGTAATGAGCGTCTGAAAATGGCGGTTCTTTATGTTTTGACGAGAGTTATAAAAGGAAGGTCAAGACTTGGATAGTTCATTGAGCCTTTCATTCTCCAAGCAGTAGATGATCTGGATTTTTGTGAAACGTTTCCATTGGGCCATTACACTTTTGATGATTGCATGAAGGAGATTTTCCATGTGAGAGATCATTTCCGTGATGGGATCCCAGACATGGCCCAGTGGGTATTTCCTAGGTTTATCAACCTTTTGGAGGAATATGAAGTTGTATTTTTCATAAGCACATTTGTTATAATATAACTAATATGATTGTGTGAAATGATGTGCAGATACTGGCATTGGAATGTATCCCTGTCCTTAGGGAAAGATTCAGAGACCCTGTTCCAGATTGTCCTGATGGTTGTCAAAGAATGTGCAAATGGAAGTTCAAGAGGACCGGGACAACAAGATTTGCATTGGACGAGATTTATCGAACTCTAGGGCAAACAACGGTAACAGCTTTTAATTTTTAAGTGTTGTTTATGTTATTGTATTCAAGTTCATAGTTAATTAAATGTGTGATTAGGTCATATTTCAGGTGATTTCTAGTATTTTACAACCACAGAGATATGAAGTAGATATTTTGTATGAAATCATGGATGAAGGAACATGGGAAGACGTGGAGCTGATAGATGATTCAGATAAGTCAGACGAAACCATTGATAGTTGGAACAACATCCTTATACAACTGGGAGGTAAAATTTTCTGGCCGGATCTATTCGAGATGGATGTGAGAACCCGACCTACCACATAATAAGAACACGAGACAGAGGATGAGACAGAGGGCGAGGCAGAGGGTGAGGGCGGGGACGAGGCAGGGGGTGTGGCAGGTCGTGAGAGTGTAACAGAATTGGAGTCGAGGTTGAACAAGAGAATGGACGATGGATTTGCACAGAGAGACGAAACAATTCGTCTTCTGGAAGCAAAAGTAAAAGAGTTGGAACAAAATAAGATTCAACGAGAAAGTTGGTCATTCCAATTTGGTGAACCTGGAACCGGTTATGCTTCAGGAGGCAATGGAAGAGGTAACTGATTTTGAAATTAGTTTTTGTCTATTAGGTGATGCAGGAAAATTCAGTTAATGCATGAAGTAAATGTTTTTGGGTATTAGGTGATGCAGGAAAAGATTCAGCTAATGTAGGAAAAGATACAGTTGATGCACATTTAGACACTGTTGATGTAGACAATCATCTTGCTACCGAGATAGGACTTGATGAAGATAAAGACACTGCAGGTGCAGACACTACTCCTGTGTTTTTTAATTGATGTGAAATCTGTTTAGATTTTCTTTGTGATATTTATTTTGTGTTGTGTGCTGGTTTTGTTGTTATTTTGTTGTTGTTGGAGAGGCTGAGAAGGAGGGCGAGACAGAGACTGCCAAAGATGGTGAGATAGGTGAGAAGGAAGGCGAGACAGAGGCTGATAAGGATGGTGAGGAAGGTGAGAAGCAGACTGTGGGAACCAAGATTCACACCGTCGATTTTCCGTCAATTATGGAAACTTAGGGAAAACCCTAATTCTCCCGAGGTCCTGGATCTCCGCGAAAATCACTCAAACGAAAGAAATCAACAGAATATAGATGAACAAGAACAATGACGAACATAATACATATAAAAAATTTGCGTAAGAGCTTTTATTGAATAAGAGATTGACTGCTGTTACAAAGAGAATTGCAGAACTTAGATGTCAAACGTTCTAAGGATCCGACTTGCTAATCTAAACACCTAAGTCCTAAATTCGCCTAAGCTAACAGCCACCTAATTTTCGTCCTCTGCTTCTGTTCTCTTCCTCTTGCTTATATACTCCCTTCCTACGCGGTTTAGTCTTTCCATTTTGCCCAGATTCGAGTTTATCGAGAATCTTCCATTTATCTCGATCTTTCCTTTTTTCCCGCGGAAATCTTCTATTTATCTTCAAACTTGCCATTTATCTTCGAATTTGACATTTATCTTCGAATCTGACATTTATCTTCTTTCCTATGAGTAAATCATCAAAACGTCATCGTATCTTCGGGTTGGATTTCATTAAAGTCGCGAGTAGGCTTTTATCGAAACTCCCCTCCTATCTCGGTTTCACTCTCAAATCCGAAATCCTTCAAGGTATAATCCTTTGATTTTCTAGATTTTCAAAGAGAACAAGGTTTAATACAAATTTTGACTAGAAATCGGTCGATATGCTTGTTTTTAATCGATTAGAGTTGTTAGGATTAGGTTTATGAGTGTTAGAACTAGGATTTACACTATGGAATTGCGATTTGGATTGTTGAGGATTTTGCAGATTTCGGGACTCGATATCGATCGACATTTGTCTCACCCTGTCGATCGATATGCACTTCTGGTCGAATTCGAATAAACACGAAATCGATCGATATCGATCGATATATGTCGTTTTACATCGATCGATATCGACCACGTGAAGGATCTGCGGACACTCTCGATTTTAACTTTTTGCAGATGAATCCAGGCTAAGAGAGGAGAACAAAGCGGAGACTCGACTTACCTAGCACCTCCAGAGGAAACCCTCCATCATCTTCTTCCTCCTCGGAAAGGGAAGATGAGCGCGACCCTTGGCCACGTGAGGATGGGAAACCCATCCGGATCTACCAGCATTTCCCCAACCTGCGGGCCACAGCCAAGAGCCCCGAGTGCCTGCGCCGTCCTGTGAGTGATTTTTGGGACAACTACGACAGCCTGCTCTACAACGCATGGCTTGATGTAGAGATTGCGCCCACGCGTTTCCTTGACCCTGCCACCGTCCGACGTCTCGGGATCGAGAAAGATCTTGGCGAGATGCTCATCCAGCTCGGATTTGGGACCATGGGCTCCCAATCCTATGACCTCTACCCTTCGCTCGTCCGGCAGATCATGGCCACTGTTCGTTTCGAGTACAAGAACCAGCCATTGAGTGTTGCTTGTGGTGGCGTTCTCTCTTTCTTCGCCAGGGGCATCCGGTACTACGTCTCTCTCCCCGAGCTCTGCACGAGTTACGGGTTTGAGAACCCCACAGCCACCTCCAGTATTATCTCCGCCTTTCCGGAAGTTAAGGCGTTCTGGGAGATCTTTGGCACAGGCCACTGGAGCTCAGCCACGGTAATTCAGACCGGTATCCGCCACCCGACCATCCGGTACTTCATGCGGCTCCTTGCCTCCACTATGCTTTGCAAGATGGAGCCTAACAAGGTGAGGATCTACGAGCTTACACTTCTGTACCATGCACTTGACAGACTGGTCGATCTGACCTTCCTGGACCCCGAGCGCGTCATGGCCACACCTAACCTGGGTGCCGTCTTCGCTGAGCATCTAGTCGACCTGAGGACGAAGCCTTTTTCCGGTGGATCAGGACAAAAGAAGGAGACAGTAGGGAGTCTGCTGACGCCGATCTTCCAATACTGTGGGATCCGCTTTGATGAGGACAGCGCATACACTTCTCGGACCTACCTGGACGCAGAACATCTGCGTAACAGCCAGTGGTTGGACAAGCAGCTGCATTGGGCTTTCTAGACTCCAGCTGGTCTACGCCGGTTCCTTCTGCCTCACCCAGAGACGACTGCCTTTGCGAGTAATCTCGACATGCTTCGATTCCAGCCAGACCCGAGCCTAGTCCTCGACCCACCTGCAATACGCCATGATACAGGAGTCCGCAGCACGGGTACCTCTCGGGCTACACCAGCAGCGCCCTATTTCCCAGATCTCTTCGGGCTTGAGACAGGAGATGAGAGAGTCTTCAGGAGAGGAGTGTTGGATGCTCTTCGTGCAATCTGGTCCCGTGTCTCGAGATGCCGCTGTTCGAGCCGAGCGAGCATTTCAGCCAGTGACACATCAGCAGCAGGTCCCCCTCACCAGGCTGATCAGGATGATGAGGACGATGACGAGAGCACTGACGACTGATTCACTTGCTCATTTCTATCCTTTATCTTGCACTATTATGCGTTAACTTTCATTTTCAGACTTGTAGGATTTTTTTGGTACTTTTTATGACTATGTCTGCTATTATTTATTATCTAACTATTCGTGTGTGTTGAGAATGTCTAACAGAGCTAACATAGGGTTACATAACTCATAGATGGTGAGTTTTATGGATTAACAACACGATAGGTGAAGGCACTCTATATCGATCGACGTCACCTGATCTATGTCGATCGATAAGGTCACCTTACATTGTTCGATGTACACCACTTTGTATCGATCGATATGTAAGGGTAGAGGTACGATTTTTCCTACTAACATGACTATATTTTCTACATTAAATCTTACTCTTCCCTCTTAGACAAAATAACACTGGGGACAGTGTTGTTTAAGTCTGGGGGGTATCTACTAACATTTTCATTTCATTTTTCATTTCCTCTTGCTAAAAAAAAAAGATATATGTTTTACTAAGAAGAATGCAATGATCATATAGACTCAAACTTGTTACCTAACCACTTCTTAGCACCACTCTTAGACTTATCAGTTACAGAAGGTACTAGAGATGCTAAAGCGGATCACCTGTCAGCTATGCAACACTTGTTGAAAATTCAGAGACCCTGTTCCAGATTGTCCTGATGGTTGTCCAAGAATGTGCAAATGGAAGTTCAAGAGGACCGGGCCAACAAGATTTGCATTGGACGAGATTTATCGAACTCTAGGACAGACAACGGTAACAGCTTTTAATTTTTTAAGTGTTGTTTATGTTATTGTATTCAAGTTCATAGTTAATTAAATGTGTCATTTGGTCATATTTCAGGTGATTTCTAGTATTTTACAACAACAGGAATATGAAGTAGATCTTTTGTATGAAATCATGGATGAAGGAACATGGGAAGACGTGGAGCTGATAGATGATTCATATAAGTCAGACGAAACCATTGATAGTTTGACCAACATCCTTATACAACCGGGAGGTAAAATTTTCTGGCCGGATCTATTCGAGATGGATGTGAGAACCCGACCTACCACACAACAAGAACACGAGACAGAGGATGAGACAGAGGGCGAGGCAGAGGGTGAGGGATGGGACGAGGCAAGGGGTGTGGCAGTTCGTGAGAGTGTAACAGAATTGGAGTCGAGGTTGAACAAGAGAATTGACGATGGATTTGCACAGAGAGACGAAACAATTTGTCTTCTGGAAGCAAGAGTAAAAGAGTTGGAACAAAATAAGATTCAACGAGAAAGTTGGTCATTCCAGTTTCGTGAACCTGGAACCGGTTATGCTTCAGGAGGCAATGGAAGAGGTAATTGATTTTGAAATTAGTTTTTGTCTATTAGGTGATGCTGGAAAATTCAGTTAATGCATGAAGTAAATGTTTTTGGGTATTAGGTGATGCAGGAAAAGATTCAGCTAATGTAGGAAAAGATTCAGCTAATGCACATTTAGACACTGTTGATGTAGACAATCGTCTTGCTACCGAGATAGGACTTGATGAAGATAAAGACACTGTAGGTGCAGACACTACTCTTGTGTTTTTTAATTGATGTGAAATCAGTTTAGATTTTCTTTGTGATTCACATCGTCGATTTTCCGTCAATTATGGAAACATAGGGAAAACCCTAATTCTCCCGAGTCCTGGATCTCTGCGAAAATCACTAAAACGAAGAAATCAACAGAATATAGATGAAAAAGAACAATGACGAACATAATACATATAAAAAATTTGCATAAGAGCTTTTATTGAATAAGAGATTGACTGCTGTTACAAAGAGAATCGCGGAACTTAGACGTCAAAACGTTCTAAGGATCCGACTTGCTAGTCTAAACATCTAAGTCCTAAATTCGCCTAAGCTAACAGCCACCTCTCTAGGTCTAATTTTCGTCCTCTGCTTCTGTCCTCTGCCTCTTGCTTATATACTACCTTCCTACGCGGTTTAGTCTTTTCATTTTGCCCAGATTCGAGTTTATCAAGAATCTTCCATTTATCTCGATCTTTCCTTTTTTCCCGCGGAAATCTTCTATTTATCTTCAAACTTGCCATTTATCTTCGAATTTGACATTATCTTCGAATTTGACATTTATCTTCTTTCCTATGAGTAAATCATCAAAACGTCATCGTATCTTCGGGTTGGATTTCGTTAAAGTCGCGAGTGGGCTTTTATCGCGTTTTAGGACTTTCCAAGCCGTTTAGCGATAAGAAACCGTTTCACGACTTTAGACGAGATCATTTCCTGATGCGATGCCGTTTTTAGTAAGTTTCTCGAGTTAATCGTAAATTTTGGCAATGTTTGATGTTTCGGTTCATCGTTGCCGTTTTCTTCGATTCACTCGACACTTTTATTAAAAATGCGTTTTTACGATTTCTCACAAAAAATCTCGAGTAAATCGTATAGGTTAGAGTGTTTTGTTAACCGTTGCCATTTTATACTTCCTTGAGTTCTTTCGAGAAAACAAGACTTTATGGTTTTTATCGTAAAACTCGAACGATAAGACGGATCGAGACGAAACGAGAGACATTCCGACCGTGGTATAGAACACGATCATGCCAAACGATGTATGCCTTGATTCGACGACGTGGGAGATCGAGGCTCGGAATAATTAGCTCGACGTACGGCGAACCAAACCGGACTGGTTCAGCTCGCCGTACGGCGAGCTATACGGGACGCCGTAGCTCGCCAAACTGCAAGCTAGTTCGGCCGAACCAGCTCGCGTTTTACGACGGTTACGGTTTTTCGCTGTTTTGTGCTTAACTCGGAAGATCATGTAATCGGTGTTTGTTTCGTTCTTTTGAGATAGCGATTTTCGAGTTTTCCGCGGATTTCCTTTGTTCGGAAACTTATTAGAACGATTCCTAGAGTTTTATAAAACGACTTCTCGAGTTTTATAAAACTATTTCTTGAGTTTTATAAAACGACTTCTCGGTTTTTATAAAACGATTTCTCGAGTTTTATAAGACTTATTTTATTTTTATTTTCGCGGAAAGTAATGATTTTACTCTTAATAGAAATTATCGTAGACGTTGATTTTGAGATTACGATTTTCGACACCAACAGTTAGCCCCCAGCTCGCAAGCTTCAGAGGAGGTTTTTGCGGGCGACTGAGGTTGTTTTAAACAGAATCCACTGCTGCGATTTTTCTAACCACTAGAGGCGAGCTCCCTTCTTTTCTATAAGTATTGGATCATTACTTCACATATCATCTCTCAAATTTCTCTCCAAATTCTCTCTAGAAAAATTGCCAAGATGTCTTCTTCCCAAGGTGATCAACAAGACCATGAGCTCTTAGCTAGTGACAACCCTATGGCACATTCGCAGGATGCTCGTATTTCTGAGTTCCTCTTGTTTCAGGAGGAGATGGATCGCAGCGATGCTGAGGAGAACACGGTGCCGAGTTGCGCAGCCCCGGTGGACCCATCTGTTCCTTCGAAAGAGGTCAAGGCTATTTTGGACGAAACGGCGGATACGGTAGTGAAATCCTCGACAGGTGTCGTTATTGAACCGTCGGGTTCATCTGCTGTTCCGCCCCTTGCTGTAGTCGAAAATGTAGCGGTTCCTGCCGAGGTCGGAACGGTTGCAGCTCCTACCGAGGTCGGAACGGTCGCGGTTCCTACCGTGGGTGAACCGGTCACGACTTTGAGGCCTCCTCCTCCGGCCAAGAGGGTGATTTTTCTGGGACTTCCGGCGCTTAGCGCAACGCTGGCTGCTCCAGCCAAAGGTCATAAGAGACCTTGCACGAACCCCGATGTTCCCAAGAGAAAAAGAGGCGCAAAGGGTCCGGCAACTGGAGCTCCGTCAAGCAAGGCGCCAAGCTTGGGTTCAATGTCGCAACACCGTGCCAAGGTACAGGTTCGCGAGTACTCGTTTAAAAAGACTATTATTTTTTATTTGTGTCTGATCGTCTATCTTGGCTTTTCTAGTTTGTTTTTTTGATCGATGGGATGATCAAAGAGTGTGGGTCTGAAGTTGAGCGTTTAGCCAAGGAGCTGGCTGAGTCGCAGGAGAGGTCCGCTCAGCTCAAGGGGAAATTGAAGGTGATAGAGGAAGTGCATTCCGCGGAGGTGTCTCGGTTCGAGGTTAGGATTAGCGATTTGGAGTGTGATCTCGGAAAGACCGCGATCTCTCTGCTCAAGGAGGACGAGGCTCCGAGTGCGGAGGGTGTCTGAAGTTGTAGTCTCATATGAGACTTAAGAATTAGATCTTTATGTGTTTGGTCGAAAAATTGCTTTTGTACTTGTTCGGGACTGGCTTTTTATGGCTTTGAATCCCTTGTTGCTACGACAACTATTTATAATGAACAATCAGTTTTTCGTTTAAACCTATTGCTTTGAGTTGATATTGAGGGAGGTCCACGAGTTGTCGTCTCGCGCTCCTTTCCCTTAGTATATCGCCTTATTCATTTGCTCGTTTTAGGATGTTTTAGCAAATCGAGTGAGCATTTAGATATAGACAAAGAGACATGCCTTTAGGATCTCGATTCATGCCTTGAGACGTTAGCGACCAGTGTGCTGGGTTTAGGGCAAGACCTAGGTTTACTTTCGGACTGAGGCTATGCGATGACTAGTCGGCTTTCGTTTTGCCTGTTGTGATTTTAGCCTGATTCCATACCGATTTAGAATCCACGATAGGTTCTCGGCTTATACGATTCGTCTGGTTGGAATCGAGCATCTCACCGGGAACGATTTCTAAGTTGCCCGGAAGTGCTGACCAAAAGTTTGGATTTATTTATAGCGCTATTACCCTTGTGTCGGGTGTTCGAGAGCTATCTCTGCGAGATAACTTAAGTTTGCTTAGCACTGTTGCGAGTTTGTTGTGATCAGCAACAAACTATTTTTAGGTGATAGATGTTTAAGTTGTTTGGGCCTTCGCGAAGGAATTATATCTTAAGAAGCTGTATATGTTTTTATAGTCGCGGACGAACTGTTTATTGTTGTTATTTTGGAAAGGAACCTTTTTCCGAGTATTAGCGACGTCTCACTTTATTCGGAATTTTGTTTTGTCTTTTTCTGTATTGCTGAAAAAGTTTCAGAAATTTCGAGTTCGAGATTTCGGGAGTATACGAGTATACGTATACTCACCTACCCCCCCCCCCCCCCTTTAGTGAGGGGGGACAGCTGGTCTCGTCTTGCGACAAGATGCCTACGTACCCTTTAGGGGGGATCAAGTAGTCTCGTAGTTCAATGTTTTGCGGGCGTGTTGCCTAGTGATAGTATTTCTTGAGGTGCATCGCCTTCCAAGATCAGGGAATTTTGCTGCCCTGCATGTTCGCGATTTCATACGCTCCCAGCTGGACTATCTTTATGACCCTGTATGGTCCTTCCCAGTTGGCTCCCAATTTTCCGGCGTTTCCTTCTGCGGTATTTTGGAAGACTTTTCGTAAGACTAGTTCGCCTTCATGAAATTTGCGGCCTCGTACGTTTGCGTTATAGTACTTGGCGGCCGCTTGTTGGTAGTTATGAATTTGGATGAGGGCCTGATCCCGTCGTTCGTTTACCAGGTCGAGTTCGTCAAGAAGCATTAGGTTGTTTGACTCTTCCCTTTATGGGAGCAACCTCCTGCGTACTCCTGGGAATTCGACTTCTGCTGGGATCATGCATTCTGTTCCGTACACGATAGAAAAAGGATTTTCGCCCGTTGCCTGCCTCGAGGTCGTGTAGTGCGACCATAAAACTCCCTCGAGTTCCTCGGCCCACCTTCCCTTTTTGGGATCGAGGCGCTTTTTGAGGCCGTCGAGGATGGTTTTATTAATGGTTTAGGCTTTCCGTTGCCTTGAGGGTATTTTGGAGTTGATTTTGTCAATCGTATTTTCCATTTCTCGATGAAAGCTTCGAATCTAGTCGAGATGAATTGGGACCCGTGATATGCCATGATTTTGACCCGTTTTTGGTCATGATTTCTATATGTTTTTATTATAATTATCTATGTTTGGAGTCTATTAGGTATGTTTTCAGGTTCAGGAGCATTTTGTCGTAAAGTGATGATTTAGGTGCCTTATGGAGCTTAAAGGAGAGTTTTACAAGTTGACTATGAAGATCCGACATTGAGAGACACATATCGATCGATACACACCTTGTGTAATCGATCGATGATGATTCCGTAGAAGTTGAAGTCGAGATACTCCATCGATCGATGTACGCAATGTACCATCGATCGATACAGAGCGTGATGAGCAAGATTTACTTGGCCGACTTGAAGCCCAAGTTCTCACCAAATTACAAGATTGTCCCTGACGAGTTTTTAGCCTAATTGTACTCCGTATTTATAGTTATGCCTATGAGCCCTAGAAAGACATCAAGATATTTTCAGAAAGTTTTGATCTAAGTTTTTGTATTCTATTTAGCAATAAAAGTATTTTCTTTTCATCTTATTCTTTTGCTATGAATCTCTTGGCTATGTCTGAGTAGATTCATCTGTTAGATTTGGGGTTCACATAGTTATGAGGGATTAGCCCCAACTATGGATTGTTGAGTTGTTATATTCATTATCCAAATGAACCCTAATGCTTACTCTAGATTTGCTACCTAGAGTTATGATTATGGAGTGACTAATCTGATAGTCATTTTCCTGAAATCATTTGGCTAAGCCCATACTCTATTTAGGCACGATGCGACAGCCGGTCTGATAGAAATTCTCGGGTGAACACAGTTTCAGTCCGATCTGATACTATATCGATCGATACTCTCATAGAGTCATCGATCGACGGCAACATATATCGATCGACACTGCGATAGCAACATCGATCGATACTGTCGGCAATCAGATCAATGGATGAGTCTAATAGCGACATGTATAGATTCATCTAAGGATTGAAGTTCTCATATATTTGCAAGCAATTCGTTAAGAAATCCATAGATTTATAATCCTGATTTTCTGAATAGTAACCTTGAATCGAACTACTTTCTTTTATTGTTTTCAAACCCAAAACCTATTTTCCTTAGCAACTTACCATTGCTACCTATTTTTATTTATTGTTTTAAAACCTTTTCAACCTAGCTTAATCACTTAGGATTATATCTTTTGTGGCTCTAGTTCCTTGTGGATTCGATTCCTAAGTACTACGATTGAACCTCTTATTTGAGAGAGTAAATCAATAATTAGGGTTAAACATTTGAGTGATATCAAATTAGCCGCCGTTGCCGGGGAACTAAGATCACTATTAGATTTAATCTGATTCAGTCTAGGTTATTTGTTACTTTTTATATTTTTTCATCTTTTGACACAAATTTTTTCTTTTTCTTTTTGTCTCTTTCAGGTACATGCCCAACAGTACTAGATCCCAACAATCTAGAGCGTAGCATCTGCAAAGACATACGCTCCACACCAATCGATACCAACACCTCTATATCGACCGATACGCGCTTTCCACCGACAATCAACAACCGTTCGTCGACCGATTCCTTCACCATCCCATCGATCGACATCAACAACCGTTCGTTGACCGCCACCAACACCACCTCATCGATCGACATCAACAACCGTTCGTCGACCGATACCCTTCACTTGACATCGATCGATACACCTCACCTTACATCGATCGATACTAACCGGCGAGACATGGTAGCGCCTATGATTCTCATACCCGATGAGAATGGAGACCTGTGTGATCAAGATGGTCACCTACGAAATGCAGCAGGTCAGAAGCTGAATGATCCGAAGGAGATCATTACTGAAGAAGAGACTGCACCCAGAGACATCATTCAACCTGTAGAAGAGACCAAAACTTTGGCTGATTACAACCGTCCGGATCAGTTCTATTCAAACCGATCAGCCATCCTCCCTCCCGCTATTCAAAGAGGAGATTTTGAGCTCAAGCCGCAGTACTACACACTTGTCGGACAAATCCCTTTTTGTGGTTTGTCCCATGAGCATCCTATGGACCATCTGGAGAGGTTCGAGGATCTTTTCACCTTGGTCAAAGCAAAAGGAGTCCCTCAAGACTATCTTTTCTGCAAGCTTTTCAAGTACTCTCTATTTGGAGAAGATTTGCAGTGGCTGAGACAACTACCACCAGGTTCCCTTACCACCTGGAGTGACATCAAGCACGCCTTCCAGCGTAATTTCTTTGATGATTCACGCGCTGAAGATTGGAGGAAGAAAATTACTACATTCACCCAAGCCCCTGAAGAGTCATTCAAGGATACTTGGAACAGATTCAAGTCCTACCAGCGAGACTGCCCACACCACGGATTCAACAAAGTTCAAATGCTCTGCACTTTCTACAGAGGCATCAGCCCAGATTTCAAGAGAGCCCTTGATACAGATAGTGATGGCAACTTCACCACCAGGAATCCTCAGAATGCTATCAAGCTAATTGATAACTTAGCTTCTAGCAACAGCACAAGAAACTCTATGCCGCAGACTACATCATCCCTTGGGAAGGAGTACATCAATGAAGTCCAAGCACAGCTAGACAACATTCAGAAGCTCCTAAACAAGCAGATCTGTTCAGTGGAAGATTCAGACATTGTTGAAGAAGATGTCAACTGGATTAGTGGAGCCGGTTTTCAGAGATCTGGTAACCAAGGAGGATACATAAACTTCACAGGCCAGAGAAGCAACTTCAACCAGAGTTCCCAAAAGCCCAACACCTTCAGCAGCTACATAAGCTATGGAAGTACCTTCTACTCAAATCTACACCCACCCACCCAAGATACTAAACTGGAGGAATTGATAGACAAGATACTTGAGTCATCAGAAGCTCGAGGTAAACTTCAAAGGAAAGATCGATTCTGTCTACACCACCTTCACCACGAAGATAGATGCCCTCAGCACCCATGTGAAGAAGCTAGAGACCCAAGTGTTTTAGACAGGAGAAGCACTTAAAAAGCAAGAGTTTACCCACACCCAGAACATCAATGCCCTCCTAGATGATGACTTTTGGCAAGAGGTAGTAGAAGAGATTCAGAGATCTGATGATGAGAGTGAAAGAGAGTTCGCCTACGACTACTATCGATCGATATCACTAGCTCAACATTGATCAATATCACCTTTAGTTCGTCGATCGATAGACTTTGACGACTGTCGATCGATGGACTCAGACGAAAACCCTCGCGAGTGCAATTCAGTCAAAATTATGTCTCACGCCGAATTCGCCGCACGTCACCCACATCCACCCACACCTGTCATCGATCGACATAATGAGCCCGTCATCGACCGACACCAAGGCCCTGGCATCGACCGACACACTCCAGCCAGTGTCGATCGATACACAGTATCCCAACGCCGAGTGCAGCTTCCTAAGATCGACAGTGCACGTCTTGACGCTTTCTGGGAGAAATATTACACCACCAGAAACCCTACAGCACCCATAAAAGAGAGACCCACGTATATTTTTGAGTCCATGGAGATAAAAATGGAAAATTAGGGGAGAGTTCTCAGAAAAAGGAAAGAGAAGATACCTAAACCCTATAAAAGAGAAGCTAATGAGAAGGAGTTGTCAAGCTTCAGAAAAAGAGTCCTCAGAATACCTAAAGAGAAACCTTTTGAAGAAGCCTACTTTTCACACAGATTGTGAATGTTATTTAGAGAAACCAAGGAGACCGAAGAAGACATAAGGAGGATGTTTAACCAAGTTAGAGATAGCCTCAAGCAGAAGATAACATAGGAGAAGAAGAGTGATCCAGGGAAGTTCACAATACCTTGTTCCATCAGAGGTGTTGAGTTCCCACGTGCCCTCTGTGACACAGGATCTGGAGTTAGCATCTTACCCAAGCTTATGGCAGATCATCTAGGTCTGAAGATAGAGCCTTCCGAAGAAACTTTCATCTTTGTGGATTGTGCTCAAGAAAGCTCTGGAGGCATCGTTCGTAACCTTGAGGTACATATTGGAGAAACCCTAATTCCTACAGACTTCCATGTCCTCTCCAACAAGCTCAACTTCAAGACTTCTCTACTACTTGAAAGAGCCTTTTTAGCCACAGTTGGAGCTGTTTGTGACCTACAAACCAAAAAGCTCTGCCTAACCCTCATCAACCCTTCCATCCACTACAATCCTGTTCCAGTCATCAAGTTTCCAAGGCCAACAAGCTCAACACTCGTAGCCACCTATTTCTGTGCCCACGAATTTGATTCTATGGAAGAGTATGAAACCGAAGAAGCAGTATCGACCGATGACACCACTTCTCCATCGATCGATACCAGTGAAGACCCATCGACCGACAGCACTACCTGGTCATCGATCGATAGAGTCTTCAAACACAGCGACGACGAGTTCCCAGACGCCGATTTCAGTGCAGATGAGTGGGAAAACGATCACTACCTGCCCGAGCTAGTATCACTACTCAAGAGGAGTATGATGATGATTATGAGGAGGAACGAGCCACAGAGTACCGATTTCTTCGAGAAGATGCAGAGCACCCTCCCCACCCGACCTTCCTCTTCCGCCCATCGACCGATGCAGACCCTACGCCATCGATCGATATGACTCCACCCAGATCGCTCAAACGACGTTTCGAATCAACGAGCGATGAACCTTACTGCAGACCAGTCTATGTCCCACATGAACCACGAGACGGAGATTACTCGATTGGAAGCTGGGCCAGAGGTTATCACGAAAGTTTTGCAGTAGACACAGCACCCCTACAAGCCGCGATTCAACCTGCAGATCCCGTATCGATCAACATGGAGTACAAGCCGTCGACCGACATGTTCCACAAACCATCGACCGATACGGAGCTATCACCATCACTCGATATCGATCTTCAACCACCAACCGATCCTGCCACAACACCATCCGAGGTACAAACACTTAAATTTGATTTAAATTCACTAATACTGGATGAGTTTGGTATTTTCAGGGATTCAGATGGTCATGCACGAGCTATAGATGGGAGAATCATTCCTATCTCCACAGACGATGTTGCAGACATACTCCAGATGGCTTATGGACCAGTAAATCCCTCTACACAACCACCTCGCTACCCACATGATCCGCACCAGTTTCAACGAGCATAGACCATAATTCCATAGTCAAGCTAACTGACTTTAACCAAGCGTTGAGTGGGAGGCAACCCACTGTTAGGTATTTTACTTATCTATTTTATTTTTATTTTTACTGATTAGTTTCGTTTTTATTTGTTTTTTAGGATGATAGACACACGATCAATACCTATCGACCGATACGAACCAGTCGATATCGCTCGACACAGACCTACACGCATCTATCGGCGATGGCGACTCACCATTGATCGATATCCATATCGGTCAGGTATATCGTTCACCATTTCGATATCAGTTTACACATTTAATTTTTCCTATGCTCTTACTCTGACTGATTATACACCGAGGCCAGTGTATGATTTAAGTCTGGGGGAGTTGATTACTGATGCTACTTTACCTCTTTTTTATCTTATTTATAAAAGTTTTCAAAAATTGGTTTTATTGAGTCAAGAAAGGGAAAAATTTTCAATCTTACTTTTTATCTTACCACTCTTTAGCACCATTCTTAGATTTGTTGATTGCAGAAAGTACTATAGATGCTAAAGTGGATCACCAATCACCTATGTCAACACTTTCATGATTGTCTGGAAGAACCAAAGCTGATTTCCAACCTAACCTGACATCTATTGCTTGTGTTGGGGCTTGGTATACAAGGGATCGGAATCCTCCTGCAAGTCTGGAAGGTAAAAGTCTCAAAAATTTTCGTTTCCTTCTTTCCTTCCTTCGGCATCCCCAGAGAATAAAAGACTGATGTGATTTCCTGAGAGGCAGAGGGAGAGGTACATTACCTATGACCCCACTATTCTAAATCAAAGGAATGATCAAAGCGAGGGAGAGGTACATTACCTATGACCCCACTATTCGCTTACAATTTGTCAAGAAAGATCAATAAGATGAACATTAACTGTTCATTGGGATTGATATAAAAAAAAAAAGAAAAAAAAGAAAAAAAGAGTTGGGATTCAGAGAAGGGGGATAAAGAAAGAAAGGGAACCAGGATGAGAATGCCTGAAACTTGTTTGAGTTGAATCCAAGTGTTCCTTGATCGATACTCCCAAGGTAAAGCCTACACCTTTATATTTATGCATAAATGAAATCAGTAGAGGGGATAGACAGACACGGAATGTTTAAGTTGATTGGCTAGATGTATTTGGTTGCTAAGCTAGGATATGGTATAATGTACTTCTGTAGTTGATAGATATAAGATGTGGCTTGCAACAAAGTAAGAGGTGATGATTTTGAAGTTGAGATTTTGATTGAGTCCCTACTGTTTTTAAACTTCTTTCAAAGACTAACTTAAGGTTTGCTTGAGGACAAGCAAAAGGTTAAATCTGGGGGAGTTGATATACCATGATTTTGACCCGTTTTTGGTCATGATATCTTTATGTTTTTATTATAATTATCTATGTTTTAGAGTCTATTAGGTATGTTTTCAGGTTCAGGAGCATTTTGTCGTAAAGTGATGATTTAGGTGCCTTATGGAGCTTAAAGGAGAGTTTTACAAGTTGACTATGAAGATCCGACATTGAGAGACACATATCGATCGATACACACCTTATGTAATCGATCGATGACGAGTCCGTAGAAGTTGAAGTCGAGATACTCCATCGATCGATGTACGCAATGTACCATCGATCGATACAGAGCGTGATGAGCAAGATTTACTTGGCCGACTTGAAGCCCAAGTTCTCACCAAATTACAAGATTGTCCCTGACGAGTTTTTAACCTAATTGTACGCTATATATATAGTTATGCCTATGAGCCCTAGAAAGACATCAAGATATTTTCAGAAAGTTTTCGTCTAAGTTTTTGTATTCTATTTAGCAATAAAAGTATTTTCTTTTCATCTTATTCTTTTGCTATGAATCTCTTGGCTATGTCTGAGTAGATTCATCTGTTAGATTTGGGGTTCAAATAGTTATGAGGGATTAGCCCCAACTATGGATTGTTGAGTTGTTATATTCATTATCCAAATGAACCCTAATGCTTACTCTAGATTTGCTACCTAGAGTTATGATTATNTTTCTTTTCATCTTATTCTTTTGCTATGAATCTCTTGGCTATGTCTGAGTAGATTCATCTGTTAGATTTGGGGTTCAAATAGTTATGAGGGATTAGCCCCAACTATGGATTGTTGAGTTGTTATATTCATTATCCAAATGAACCCTAATGCTTACTCTAGATTTGCTACCTAGAGTTATGATTATGGAGTGACTAATCTGATAGTCATTTTCCTGAAATCATTTGGCTAAGCCCAGACTCTATATAGGCACAATGCGACAGCCGATCTGATAGAAATACTCGGGTGAACACAGTTTCAGTCCGATCTGATACTATATCGATCGATACTCTCATAGAGTCATCGATCGACGGCAACATATATCGATCGACACTGCGATAGCAACATCGATCGATACTGTCGGCAATCAGATCAATGGATGAGTCTAATAGCGACAGCTATAGATTCATCTAAGGATTGAAGTTCTCATTTATTTGCAAGCAATTCGTTAAGACATCCATAGATTTATTATCCTGATTTTCTGAATAGTAACCTTGAATCTAACTACTTTCTTTTATTGTTTTCAAACCCAAAACCTATTTTCCTTAGCAACTTACCATTGTGGGAACCGAAATTCACACCTGTCGATTTCCGTAAAATAAGGAAAGTTAGGAAAACCCTAACTTTCCAGAGGAACCGGATCTCTGCGAAAGCCAACGACAAGTAACCAAGAACGTGATTAATATGAATAAATTGAAAGATATAAATAAAAACGAGACTGAAAGCAAGAAAGATTCTTATTCCGAATTCGCGTAAGAACGGTTACAACGAGAGTTGCCTTAGCTGCGTGAGCCGTCGGGGAAATTCCTAGTTCTAGCAATCTAAGACTAAAACCCTAGTTGAGACGTAGCTCGATAACGAAAACGGAAAATTGCCTACATGCTAAGTTTGGTGGTGAAAGCTCTGAAAACTCGTGTCCCTTGCTTCTGCCCTAGACCTCTTATTTATATACTCCTCGCTTTGGCCATCCGGTCTTTCCATTTCGCCCAGATTTGACTATATCGGGAATTTTCCATTTTTCTCGATCCTTCCTTTTCTTCTGCGGAATTCTTCTATTTTTCTTCAAACCTTCCTTTTATCTTCAAACTTGACTTTTATTTTCCTTCTGCGAGTAAACCGTCAAAAAGTTATCAAATCTGCGGGTTAGATTCCGTTAAGAACGCGAGATGGGTTTTTATCGCGTTTTAGGCCCTTCCGGGCCGTTTTTGCGATAAATCCGTTTTCCGACTTTTTACGGGATTGTTTCCTGATCTGACGTCGTTTTTAATAAATTCCTCGAGCTAATCGTAAGGTTTTACGATTTACTCGACTTATTTAATTAAATGCGCGTTTTTACGATTTACTCGACGTTTTTATTAAAAACGCGTTTTTTACGATTTCGACGAGAAATATCGAATAAATCATATGTTTTAGGCAATGTTCGGTGTTTCGTCAATCGTCGCCGTTTTATACGATTTCTTCGAATTCTTTATCGAGAACGCGAAGTTTTACGGTTTTTATCGTAAAACTCGAACGATAGGTCGGATCGAGATGGAACGGGAGATGTTTCGGCCATGGTTCAGAATGGGACCGTGTCGAAAGACGTAAGATTCGAATCGGGAATGCGGGAGACCGAGGCTCGGGACGTCCAGGAAGTTTCTAGTTCGCCCATTGGCGAACTAAGACGGCCAGTCGAGTGTCTCCTAGTTCGCGTTTTACGACTGTTTCGGTTTTTTTGCGGTTTCGTAAAACGATTCTCGAGTTTTATAAAATGATCTTCGAGCTTTATAAAACGATTTTTCGAGTTTTATAAAATGATTCTCGAGTTTTATAAAACGATTTCTCGAGTTTTATAAAACGATTCTCGAGTTTTCTAAAACGATCTTTGAGTTTTATAAAACGGCTTCTCTAGTTTTATAAAATGATTCCTCGAGTTTTATAAAACGATTCTCGAGTTTTATAAAATGATTTCTCGAGTTTTATAAAATGATCTTCGGGTTATATAAAACGGCTTCTCGAGTTTTTTAAAACAGCTTTCAATTTTTATAAAACGGCTTCTCGAGTTTTATAAAACGATTCTCGAGTTTTATAAAACGATTTCTCGAGTTTTATAAAACGGCTTCTCGAGTTTTATAAAACGGTCTGCGAGTTTTATAAATGACTTTGAGTTTTATAAAACGAACCTTTCGGGTTTTATAAAACTATTCCTTTTGTATTTTCGCGGGGAGTTTTGGCTATTAATTCCGTCGTACCGATTTTGACCCCAACAGTTGGCCCCCCAGCTCGTAAGAATCTTGAGCCTTTAGTGTAAGGTTCTTGCGAGTGGTTAACCAGCTTTAGTTAAGTTAGGCGGAATTAATGGTCGGAAAGGTCCGTTGGAAGTGATCTTTCCACTCTCCAGGGAGCGGAAAGCGTTTAAGGTTAGGGCTGCGCCTTGTGAAGGCTGCCTACGTACCCTTTTGAGGGGATCAAGCCTTTCGTAGTTCGTTTCAGAATTAAGGTTCGTATGACCTGTTTCCCAGTGAGACCTTGAGACTAGCCTTGTATGCCGTTTGATCTGGCTGAGCGTGGCCGTTATAGTTTTCGGACTTGCCGTGTGCGGCTCTGAGTCCCTGCCGCTTTTGCGGCTTTATTAAAAATCAGTTTGCGTTTTTAAGAGTGTGTTTTTATTCGTATGAATGTAGCGGGAAGATTATGAGTTGATATTGAGGGAGGTCCGCGAGTTGTCGTCTCGCATTCCTTTTTCCCTTAGTGTATCGCCTTGTTCGTTTGCCCATTTTAGGATGTTTAGTAAATCGAGTGAGCGTTTAGATATAGACGAAGAGACATGCCTTTAGGATCTCGATTCATGCCTTGAGANGCATTCCTTTTTCCCTTAGTGTATCGCCTTGTTCGTTTGCCCATTTTAGGATGTTTAGTAAATCGAGTGAGCGTTTAGATATAGACGAAGAGACATGCCTTTAGGATCTCGATTCATGCCTTGAGACGTTAGCGACCAGTGTGCTGGGTTTAGGGCAAGACCTAGGTTTACTTTCGGATTGAGGCTATGCGATGACTAGCCAGCTTTCGTTTTGCCTGTTGCGATTTTAACCTGATTCCATACCGATTTAGAATCCGCGATAGGTTCTCGGCTTATACGATTCGTCTGGTTGGAACCGAGCATCTCACCGGGAACAATTTCTAAGTTGCCCGGAAGTGCTGACCAAAAGTTTGGATTTCTTTTATAGCGCTATTACCCTTGTGTCGGGTGTTCGAGAGATATCTCTGCGAGATAACTTAAGTTTGTTTAGGACTGTTGCGAGTTTGTTGTGATCAGCAACAAACTTTTTAGGCGATAAATGTTTACGTTGTTTTGGCCTTCGCGAAGGATACATACATTAGGAAGTTTTACGTAATTTTATAGTCGCGGACGGACTGTTAGGTCTTCCAAGAAAATGACTTTATCAAGGAAGGTATTTATGTCGAAAAACTAATCTCCGGGCGTCTGCGACGTCTCGCAGTGCCGAAAGTTGGTTTTTATTTTATATGCCGCGTTTCGTGTTCGGAACGTTTTCGGGCTCGAAGATGTTGCACGGTGTTGCGAGGGTTTTGTCTTAACCCTGCTTTGCATGAATACTTTGGTTCGTTTTCGGATATTCGCAATTAAAACTTAAATTCTTGTTTGGATGTTAGGCAGTTTTATGATTTGTGCTAGAGGAATTAGGACCGAGAGTTCGTGTAAGTTGTTTCCCCGAATGAAGCGTTTTTCGTTATGGTGCTTTGTGAAGTGTTGACCTTCCGAGATTCGTATGGCTTAGGAGCTCTGGTACGAGGGTTTTCTTATACATCAGATTTTGTAGGCAACTTGCTTCGGGAATAGAGTGAATCGCGAGAATACAGAACTTAGCCGATTTTCGACAAGTTTGCATTATCCGTTGAATGTGTTGGCTTGGCGTGAAGGTTGTGTTCAGCCGCACAGCCAAAGTCGTATTTGGTAGAGGATTAGACCGCGACACTTTCGTGCTATCGAAAAGGTCGAGTCGGTTTCTAAACTTGGCATTGAAGTGAAGCGCGATCGGACAATAGCCAAGTAGCCTTTGTCGAGCTTGATATGCCAACTATGCCCGTGTTTATAGAATACGTTTTTCCATTGTAGGTTTGATTTATACGATGCAAGTTTCGTATAAAATTTCCTTTGTATGGAAGTTGTTTTTTTGTTTTTACTCGAGGTAGACAGATCCTAAGAAGCTCGATGCAGAGCCCGTGCGGAGTCGTTTGCGGGGCGGTCTCATTCTCGGATGTAAACGGGAGGAATGAGAGCGGATGCTCGTGAACCGATGGGCTAAAGAGTGAGATCTTTCAGATCGTGTCGCGAGGAGGCAAAGTTTAGATTGGCCGCCCAGTGCCGGATCGTATAGATTGGTTTTTGCTATAAGGAAAGTACTTTTCGCAAAACCTGTTACGTTTACTTTCGAGAGTTACTTCGTTATGACATGATCCTGACTATACGAAGGATTTCTCGCGTAAGCAACGGGCAATGAATTTAGTAAATCGACGCGACGCATTGGGTTAACAATGTTTCCGCAGATTTTTCGAGAAACCTTTCGGCTTAGTTTTTGATTCTTCGGTGATAGTTTTTCGGAGTCACTCGTGGAGTTTTACCAAAAGTTATTTCACCGAGATCTAGTCGCAAAATGTTTTAGCGGGTTTCTCGGGCAGAATGAATCACATGATCAGCAATAGGATCAGTCAGCGAGAAGGGAGGACGTGTTCCCTATTGCTGCTTTGTGTTCTCGATCTTTCTTTCGCCGCAAATGTTCTTGACATTATTCCGTGACTCACTTGGTTTGACGGAAAATGAGATCAATGCTTTGATGTCTAAAGATTTCGACTCTTATACTTTTTTTATCAAGTTTGAGAATATTTTTATGACTTCAGCAAATAATCGAGTTTCGCTCTGAAGTTTCGCATAGACTTTCTAACCGCATGATTGCGACGAGAGATGCTGTATATTCCTCGAGATTATGTCCCAGACAGTTTGGATCAGTCTTTAGCACTTAGACGGTTTTTAGATTGTCGTTTGCTTTTGGGATGATTTCGACGAGGCGTTGCATCGTCCGAATATTTTTTCGCTTATTTTAGAAAGCGTTTTCTTGATGCGAGGAAAAATGTTCGGCGAAGGAAGAAAGACGAGTTTCGTTTGAAGGATTTGGATGATCGACAATCCGGGTCGATTAAAGACCATGGTGGATCGGAGATGACTTGGAGTATGTCTGATTTACGAGAACTTCTAGGATCGAGTCGGTTTTAAGACGACGTCAACGTCTCTAGCTCCTTCTTTCTTTTAGGAAATGAGTACGTTTGAATGCGTGGCGATCGTTTCTCGGTTGTGCGAGAGATTGGATCGGTTTGCGAGTTATGCCGTAGCTTCATCGATGATTTGGGGTCGTCTATTCTTCGTTCTTCGTCTTTTGACTTACCGGTATTTGACGAATTACCAGCGAGAGTATCAGAGCGGGGAGAAGACTTAAACATCAGAGCTCGTGTTCTTGTTTCTTCGTACTGCTGGTTTTATTTGACCGACTAGGTGCGCTTTGTATATCGAAAAAATCAATCACGTGTTTAGGATTGGATGTTTTCGACTTAGCGTGGCAGAGTTTCGTAAAATCGGATTAGGTTTAGAGAGTTCAGAATTCTCGTATAGTTTAGGCAACTTTGGTGTTAAGTCAACCGTTGCCGTTTTAGACGATTGCTTCGAACTTATATGAAGAAATAAGTCTTTGCGGTCTTATCGTAAAATCCCGATGGAAATTCCGGTTCAGACGAAACGAGATTCAGTGCGATCAAGACTTCGAGAGAACTCGAGGATTGGTTCAGCTCGACGTAAGGCAAGTCGGCTGAACCCTTTCAGCTCGTCGTGTGGCAATCTGGATTGTAAGAACCCTTGGGGCGAAGTCAGCGTCTCTTGGGCGAGCCAGGCGCTTGGGTCAGCTCGATGTATGGCGAGCTAGCTAGCTCTACTTTCGGCGAGCTAAGACGCTTGGCGCGAGTAATCTCAACAGAAAGTCTGATTGAGACGAAACGAAAAGCGTCTCGATCAAGATTCGAGATGGAGATGTTTCGATCCATCGAGCTTGTCCAACTTGCCTAATGGTGAGTCGGCGAGCACAGTCCCGATTCATCAAGCTATCTTGTTTTTGTGGTAAAACCTCAACGAAACTTTGATTGAGATGAAACGAAAAGCAGTGCGATTATTGTTTAGAGTACGGTCCGGCTCACCATAGCTATGAGTTGGATTGTGCGGACCCTCGGGAAAACGTCAGTGCCTCTGGGACGAGGTGGAAAGCCGGTCAGCTCGCCAAGATGGCAAGCTAGGTTGCTTGGCCAACTCACCGTCTTTTCGGCTGGATAGTATTGCCCGATTCTGCGAGTAGCCTAAGGTTCTTCCGCGAGCAACCTAGGGTTTTGTCGCGAATAACCTAGGGTTTTTCCGAGAGTCACCTAGGGCTTTCTCCGCGAGTAACCTAGGGTTTTTTGGCGAACAACCTAGGGTTTTGCCGCGAATAACCTACGGTTTTTCCGCGAGTCACCTAAGGCTTTCTACGCGAGTAACCTAGGGTTTTTCCGCGAACAACCTAGGGTTTTACCGTGAATTACCTACGGTTTTTCCGCGAGTCACCTAAGGCTTTCTACGCGAGTAACCTAGGGTTTTTCCGCGGACAACCTAGGGGTTTTCCGCGAATAACCTATGGTTTTTCCGCGAGTCACCTAAGGATTTTTCCGCGGACAGCCTAGGGTTTTCCGCGAGTATCCTAGGATATATTTCGCGAGTAAGTTACGGTTTGTTCCGCGGTTTCTGGGAGAGCAAGTTTTATTTTTCCGAAAGGTTCTCGGAAAACGTGTTTTGCTTAACGTGTGAGATTTGTCCAACTCGGAAATAAGAAAAACACTATGGGGTTCGATAGATTTTATCGTTGCCTTTAGTGATCTGAGATAGAAATCGTGAGCTTGTTTTGTTGCTCTTCCCGTGGCGAAGAGTCGCGATTAGGTTTTTGATTTTGTTGAGTGCTACAGCGTTTGCGTGTGCATTGGCTGTATGAGTAGTCGCTGCTGGAGTTTTTTTACCAGCGTTTTTGCGAGTTGCGACTTTGTCTTTCATACATCCAGACATCGTGTTGGTCAAGCGTTTTGCGGCTATGAGTAAGAGTAATCCGACCCCCCCCTCCTTCTAGCGCCAAACTGTGGGAACCGAAATTCACACCTGTCGATTTCCCTAAAATAAGGAAAGTTAGGAAAACCCTAATTTTCCAGAGGAACCGGATCTCTGCGAAAGCCAACGACAAGTAACCAAGAACGTGATTAATATGAATAAATTGAAAGATAAAAATAAAAACGAGACTGAAAGCAAGAAGGATTCTTATTCCGAATTCGCGTAAGAACGGTTACAACGAGAGTTGCCTTAGCTGCGTGAGCCGTCGGCGAAATTCCTAGTTCTAGCAATCTAAGACTAAAACCCTAGTTGAGACGCAGCTCGATAACGAAAACGGAAAATTGCCTAAATGCTAAGTTTGGTGGTGAAAGCTCTGAAAACTCGTGTCCCTTNAGGATTCTTATTCCGAATTCGCGTAAGAACGGTTACAACGAGAGTTGCCTTAGCTGCGTGAGCCGTCGGCGAAATTCCTAGTTCTAGCAATCTAAGACTAAAACCCTAGTTGAGACGCAGCTCGATAACGAAAACGGAAAATTGCCTAAATGCTAAGTTTGGTGGTGAAAGCTCTGAAAACTCGTGTCCCTTGCTTCTGCCCTAGACCTCTTATTTATATACTCCTCGCCTTGGCCATTCGGTCTTTCCATTTCGCCCAGATTTGACTATATCGAGAATTTTCCATTTTTCTCGATCCTTCCTTTTCTTCCGCGGAAATCTTCTATTTTTCTTCAAACCTTCCTTTTATCTTCAAACTTGACTTTTATTTTCCTTCTGCGAGTAAATCGTCAAAACGTTATCAAATCTGCGGGTTAGATTCCGTTAAGATCGTGAGATGGGTTTTTATCGCGTTTTAGGCCCTTCCGGGCCGTTTTTGCGATAAATCCGTTTTCCAACTTTTTACGGGATCGTTTCCTGATCTGACGTCGTTTTTTATAAATTCCTCGAGCTAAACGTAAGGTTTTACGCTTTACTCGACTTGTTAATTAAAAGCGCGTTTTTTACGATTTACTCGACGTTTTTTTACGATTTCGACGAGAAATCTCGAATAAATCATATGTTTTAGGCAATGTACGGTGTTTCGTCAACCGTCGCTGTTTTATACGATTTCTTCGAGTTCTTTATCGAGAACGCGAAGTTTTACGGTTTTTATCGTAAAACTCGAACGATAGGTCGGATCGAGATGGAACGGGAGATGTTTTGGCCATGGTTCAGAATGCGACCGTGTCGAAAGATGTAAGTTTCAAATCGGGAATGCAGGAGACCGAGGCTCGGGACATCCAGGAAGTTTCTAGTTCACCCATTGGCCCGGCTTAGTTCGCCAATGGGCGAACTAGTCGAGTGTCTCCTAGTTCGCCCATTGGCGAACTAAGCTGGGCCGGCTTAGTTCGCCAATGGGCGAACTACTCGAGCATCTCCTAGTTCGCCCGTGGGCGAACTAGTCGTGACTAGTTCGCGTTTTATGGCTGTTTCGGTTTTTTTTCGGTTTCGTAAAACGATTCTCGAGTTTTATAAAACGATCTTCGAGTTTTATAAAACGATCTTCGAGCTTTATAAAACGATTTTCGAGTTTTATAAAATGATTCTCGAGTTTTATAAAACGATTTCTCGAGTTTTATAAAACAATTCTCGAGTTTTATAAAACGATCTTCGAGTTTTATAAAACGGCTTCTCGAGTTTTATAAAACGATTCCTCGAGTTTTATAAAACGATTCTCGAGTTTTATAAAATGATTTCTCGAGTTTTATAAAACGATCTTCGGGTTTTATAAAACGGCTTCTCGAGTTTTATAAAACGATTCTCGAGTTTTATAAAACGATTTCTCGAGTTTTATAAAACGGCTTCTCGATTTTTATAAAACGGTCTGCGAGTTTTATAAATGACTTTGAGTTTTATAAAACAACTCTTTCGGGTTTTATAAAACTATTCCTTTTGTATTTTCGCGGGGAGTTTTGGCTATTAATTCCGTCGTACCGATTTTGACCCCAACAACCATTGCTACCTATTTTTATTTATTGTTTTAAAACCTTTTCAATCTAGCTTAATCACTTAGGATTATATCTTTTGTGACTCTGGTTCCTTGTGGATTCGATCCCTAAGTACTACGATTGAACCTCTTATTTGAGAGAGTAAATCACTAATTAGGGTTAAACATTTGAGTGATATCAACCCGTTGTCTGTTACGATTTCGTATGGGACCCCGTGTCTGCACACTATATTTTTCCATTTCAAATTCTCTACTTGGGTGTCTTTGATGCTCGCGTAAGATTCCGCTTTGACCCACTTGGGGAAGAAATCGGTTAGAACCAATAGGAAGCGTTATTGTTTTGATGCGTGCATCGGTCCAACTATATCCATTGCCCATCGCATGAATGGATACGGTGCCGAGATGGAGGAGAGAACTTCGGCTGGCTGATGAATAGTTAGAGCGTGCCTTTGGCACTTTTCACATTTTCGTGCGAAATTCTCGCAGTCCTTGATCATCGTTGGTCAAAAATATCCATGGCGTTTGATTTTTATTGCGAGAGACGTTCCGCCGGAATGGTTCCCGCAAGAACCGGAATGTACTTCTTGTATTATCCGTAGTGCCTTTTCTCCTTGCACGCAGGTCATAAGTGATCCGGAGAATCTCCACTTATAGATTTCTTTGTCTACTAGAACGTACCGTGCGGCCTGAGTTTTTATTTTTCGGGCCGCCCATTTTTCCGATGGGAGTGTTCCGTTGGTGATGTATGCGAGAATCGTTTCCATCCATGGCCGGTCGAACCCGTATTCGGACTGATCTGCGGATGGATGATTATCGTTTTCGTTGATATCGTCCTCTGGTTCGTCGATCAGATTTATGATTACGGGTGGTCCGATGAATTCGACAGGAATTACTCTGCTCAGACCAGGATCCAAGCTCGATGCCAAGGCGGCCAAGGCGTCTGCTTGGGCGTTTTCGGCCCGAGGGATCCTAGTAAGGGCGAATTGGTCAAACTTTTGGGTTAGATCCTTGACTAAGGCTAGATATGCTTCCATTCTTTCATCCCTTGCTTCATACTCTCCGCTGAATTGGCTAGCTACCAATTGAGAATCACAGTAAGCGTGGAGATTACATATCTTTATACCGTGAGCTAGTCGCAACCCTGCGATCAAAGCCTCATATTCCGCTTCGTTGTTTGAAGCGTGGAAGATCAATCGGAATGATTGCTCTAATATTTCTCCCATCGGGGATGGATGTCGGATACCGATCCTGGAGCCTTGTTTGGATGAAAATCCGTCGACGTATAGGATCCAAGTTGAATTTGGTTCCCGGTCCGGTGTGCCCCCCGTCGGGTGTTCTACTAGAAAAGCTGCGAGCACTTGCGATTTTGCACAAGTCTTTGCGCGATATTCGATGTCGTACTCACTTAGTTTGATTGCCCATTTAGCTAATCTTCCTGATTGGCTGGGGCTGTGCAGAATGGTTCGGAGAGGGAATGAAGTGGGCACGACGATTGTATGAGACTGGAAGTATGGTCTCAGTTTTCTTGCCGACATGACTACGGCTAGCGCCAGTTTTTCCATCATCGAATACCGCGTTTCCGTGTCCAGCAGCATCTTACTTACGTAAAAGATCGGTTTTTGCTCGCCGTGTTCTTCTCGTATGAGAACGCCGCTCACGACGGTTGTTGATACCGCGATGTAGAGAAATAATGGTTCTCCTTCTACGGGTTTTGCGAGTACTCGCGGGGTAGCTAGGTAATGCTTTAGTTGTTGGAAAGCTTTTTCGCATTCTTCTGACCACTCGAACTTTTTGTTTCCTTTTAATGTTTCATAAAAAGGAAGGCATTTGTTCGTTGACCGCGAGATAAAGCGGTTGAGTGCTGCGACCCTACCGGTCAATCTTTGTACTTCACGTTTTGTCTTAGGGGATACCATTTCTATCAATGCCGTGATTTGTTTTGGGTTGGCTTCGATCCCTCGGTAAGTGACGAGATACCCTAGGAATTCTCCGGATGCGACGGCGAACCGACTCTTCGCATGATTCACCTTCATATTATGAAGGTTAAGTCTCTCGAAACATTCTTGGAGGTGCGTGACATGATCTGGTTCTTTGAGCGATTTTACGAGCATATCATCGATGTACACTTCCATTGTTTTTCCGAGTTGTTCGGCGAACATGCGATTTATGAGTCATTGATAAGTCGCGCTGGCATTCTTAAGACATAATTTAATTCTTTGTTTTATATTGTAGATGGTGATGCAGAGTGTGGGAACCGAAATCCACATTGTCGATTTTCCGTCAAATATGGAAACTTAGGGTGAAACCCTAATTCTCCCGAGGTCCCGGATCTCTGCGGAAATCACTAAAACAAACGAATTTAGAGGAATATGGATCAACAACAAAGAATAAAGAGATAAGAAATTGTAAGAGAGCTTTTATTGAATAAGAATCGACAACTGTTACAAGTAGAATTGAAGAACTTAGACGTTGAAACGTTCTAAGGGTCTGAATTGCTAGTCTAAACGCTAAGTCCTAAATTCTAAGCTAGCAGCCGTCTCTTCTAGGTCTGGTTTCGTCCCCCTCTTCTACCCTACGCCTCTGGTTTATATACTCCTTGCCTCGCTGGTTCGATCTTTCCATTTTGCCCAGATTTGAGCGCATTGGAAATCTTCCGATTTTCTCGATCCTTTCCTTTTCCTCCGCGGAAATCTTCTATTTATCTTCAAACTTGCCTTTATCTTCAAGCTTGACATTTATTCCCTTCTGCGAGTAAACCGTCAAAACGTT
>CAKOAT010887376.1:161857-190991 GCA_932364175.1 Eruca vesicaria subsp. sativa
CCCTCTTCTGCCCTATGCCTCTGGTTTATATACTCCTTGCCTTGATGGTTCGATCATTCCATTTCGCCCGGACTTGAGTATATCGGGAATCTTCCATTTTTCTCGATCCTTCCTTTTCTTCCGCGGAAATTTTCTATTTATTTTCAAACCTGCCTTTTATCTTCAAATTTGACATTTATTTTCCTTCTCCGAGTAAACCGTCCAAACGTAGTATCTTCGGGTTAGATTCCGTTAAGATCGCGAGATGGATTTTTATCGCGTTTTAGGACCTTCCGGGCCGTTCTGCGATAAATCCGTTTTCCGACTTTGTACGGGATCGTTTCCTGATCTGATGTCGTTTTTAGTAAATTCCTTGAGCTAATCGTAAGGTTTTACGATTTACTCGACGTTTTTTTATTAAAAACGTGTTTTTACGATTTACTCGACGTTTATATTAAAAACGTGTTTTTTATGATTTCAACGCGTAATCTCGAATAAATCGTATAGTTTAGGCAATGTTTGGTGTTTCGTTTAACCGTTGCCGTTTTATACTCTTTCCTCGAGTTCTTTGCCGAGAAAGCGAAATTTTACGGTTTATATCGTAAAACTCGAGCAATAAGACGGATCGAGACGAAACGGGAGACATTTCGGCCGTGATTCGAAAAGCGACCATGTCGAGGGACGTAAGTTTCGAATCAGGGATGCGGGAGATCGAGGCGCGGGATATCCGGAAAGTCTCTAGTTCGCCCGACGGCGAACTAATCCGGCTGGCTTAGTTCGCCCGACGGCGAACTATGCCGGCTGGCTTAGTTCGCCGGTGGGCGAACTAGTCGAGTGTCTCCTAGTTCGCCCACCGGCGAACTAGTCGATTGTCCCCTAGTTCGCCGGTGGGCGAACTAGTCGTGACTAGTTCGCGTTTTACGCTGTTTCGGTTTTTTGCGGTTTCGTAAAACGATCTTCGAGTTTTATAAAACGATTCTTCGAGTTTTATAAAACGATTCTCGAGTTTTATAAAACGATTCTTCGAGTTTTATAAAACGATTCTTCGAGTTTTATAAAACGATTCTTGAGTTTTATAAAACGATTCTTCGAGTTTTATAAAACGATTCTCGAGTTTTATAAAACGATTCTTCGAGTTTTATAAATTGATTCTTCGAGTTTTATAAAACGATTCTCGAGTTTTACTTCGAGTTTTATAAAACGATTCTCGAGTTTTATAAAACGATTCTTCGAGTTTCATAAAACGATTCTCTAGTTTTATAAAACGACTTTCCGTTTTAATAAATGACTTTTGTGGAAAGTAATGATTCCAGAAGTTATCGTAGACGTTGATTTCGAGATTACTGTTTTTGACACCAACAGTTAGCCCCCCATCCTGCAATTTCTTGAGGAAATTTTGCGGGCGGATGGAGTTAGTTTTTAAATCGGAATCTACGGCTAAGATTTGTCTCATTACGAGGAAGAGCTCTTTTTTTCTATAAGTATTGGATCATTACTTCTCATATCTTCTACCTCTCAAGTTTCTCTCCAACTTCTCTCTAGAAAAATTTTAAGATGTCTTCTTCCCAAGGTGATCAACAAAACTGTGAAGTCACATCCAGTGACAATACTACGCCACATCCGCAGGATGCTCGGATTTCTGAGTTTCTCTTGTTTCAAGATGAGATGGACCGTAGCGATGCTGAGGAAGATGCTGTCTCGGGCGACGTACCTTCGGTAGATCAATCCGTCCTTGCGAGAGAGGTCAAGGCTATTTTGGACGAAACGACCGATACGGTAGCGGATTCCTCGACGGGTGCTACTACCGAACCGTTGGGTGCGCCCGCAGTTTTGCCCCTTCTTGCTGCTGAGGTCGGAATAGCCGTAGTTCCCACCACGGTGGAGTCGGTCGTGTCTCCGGCCGTGGACGAACCGGTTGCGACTCTTACCGCTGTTGAACCAGTTACGACTCCTGCCGCAGTTGAACCGGCTGCAGCTCCTACTGCGGCTGATCCAGTCACGATTCTGGGGCCTCCTGCTCCGGCCAGGAGGGTGATTGTCCTGGGACTTCCGGCGCTTAGCGCGACGCTGCCCGCTTCAGCGAAAGGCCGCAAGAGAACTCGTCCGAACCCTGATGCTCCCGCGAGAAAGAGAGCCGTGAAGGGTTCTGAGACCGGAGCTTCGTCTAGCAAGACACCGAGCTTGATGTCGATGTCGCAGCAGCGTACCAAGGTACAGGTTCACAAACATACGTTTTTAAGAATATATTTGTAGCTGACCATCTTTCTTGGTTTTTCCAGTTTGTTTCATTGATCGATGGGATGATCAAAGAGTGCGGGTCCGAAGTTGAGCGTTTAGCCAAGGAGTTAGCTGAGTCGCAGGAGAGGTCAGCTCAGCTCGAGGGGAAACTGAAGGTGATAGAAGATGTGCGTTCCACAGAGGTGTCTCGACTCGAAGCTCGGATTAGCGATCTGGAGCGCGATCTCGGAAAGACCACGGTCTCTCTGATCAAGGCGAAGGATGAAAAGAAATCCAAAGCTTCAGAGCTGCGCAGGCTTCAGCGCAAGATGAAGAGTTTCGAGGAATCAGCTGTCCGTGTGACTGGAAGATCTATTCCTATCGAGGGAAGTGATTCCGATCCGACTCTTGCTGCCGAAGACGTACCTCAGCCTGATGCGGACAAGGGTGACGATCGGAGGTTGCTGTCGGGGGTTGAAGCTAATGCGATGGATGAGGATGAGGCTCCGTGTGCGGAGAATGTTTGAAGTTATAGTCTCTTACGAGACTTTTTTTTTAAATTAGCTTTTTATGTATTTGGCCGAGTGCGGCTTTTGTACTTGTTCGGGACTGGCCTTTTATGGCTTTGAATCCCTTGTTGCTTCGGCAACTTTTTATTTTCGTAATGGACAATCGGTTTTTATTTAAACCTTCTGTTTTGAGTTGATATTGTGGGAGGTCCGCGAGTTGTCGTCTCGCATTCCGCTCCCTAAGTGGATCGCCTTGTTCGTTTGCCCGTTTTAGGATGTTTAGTAAATCGAGTGAGCGTTTAGATATAGACGAAGAGACATGCCTTTAGGATCTCGATTCATGCCTTGAGACGTTAGCGACCAGTGTGCTGGGTTTAGGGCAAGACCTAGGTTTACTTTCGGATTAAGGCTGTGCGATGACTAGTCGGCTTTGGTTTTGCCCGTTGCGATTTTAACCTGATTCCATACCGATTTAGAATCCGCGATAGGTTCTCGGCTTATACGATTCGTCTGGTTGGAACCGAGCATCTCACCGGGAACAATTTCTAAGTTGCCCGGAAGTGCTGGACAAAAGTTTGGATTTCTTTTATAGCGCTATTACCCTTGTGTCTGGTGTTCGAGAGCTATCTCTACGAGATAACTTAAGTTTGTTTAAGACTGGTGCGAGTTCGTTGTGATCAGCAACGAACTAAGCTATAAATGTTTGCGTAGTTTGGGCCTTCGCGAAGGATACGTATGTTAAGAAGTTTTGCGTATTTTATATTCGCGGATGGACTGTTTATTGTTATTGAAGAGGAACGTTTTTCCGAACATTGGCGACGTCTCGCTATATTCAGAATTTCGTTTTTTCTTTCGATGCGTTTGCTGAAAAAGTTTGAGAAATTTCGAGTTTTGAAATTTTGGGAGTATACGAGTATACGTATACTCAGCTACTCCCCCCCTTTTGAACGAGGGGGACAGCTGGTCTTGTCTTGAGACAAGATGCCTACGTACCCTTTCGAGGGGATCAAACCGTCTCTTAGTTCAGTTTTCTGCGGGCGTGCCGCCTAGTGATAGTATTTTTTGAGGTGCATCGCGTTCCAGGATCTGGGAATTTTGATGCCCTGCATGTTTGCGATTTCGTATGCTCCGGGTCGGACTACTTTTATGACCTTGTACGGTCCTTCCCAGTTTGCTCCTAGTTTACCGGCATTTCGTTATGCGGTGTTCTGGAAAACTTTCCGAAACACTAGCTCGCCTTCGTGAAATCTGCGGTTACGTACGTTTGCGTTATAGTACTTTGCGGCCGCTTGCTGATAATTTTGAATTCGAATGAGAGCCTGATCCCACCGTTCGTTAATCAGGTCGAGTTCGTCGAGAAGCATTAGGTTGTTTGCCTCTTCTCTTTCCGGGAGCAGCCTTCTATGTACTCCTAGAAATTCGACTTCCGCGGGAATCATGCATTCCGTTCCGTATACGAGAGCAAAGGGAGTTTCACCCATTGCTCGCCTCGGGGTTGGGCGGTGCGACCATAAAACTCCTTTGAGTTCTTCGGCCCACTTTCCCTTTTTGGCGTCGAGGCGTTTTTTGAGGCCATCGAGGATAGTTTTATTAATAGTCTCGGCTTGTCTGTTGCCTTGAGGGTATCTTGGAGTCGATTTGGTCAATCGTATTTTCCATTTTTCGCAAAAAGCTTCGAATCTAGTCGAGATAAATTGGGATCCATTATCCGTCACGATCTCGTATGGTACTCCATGTATACAGACTATATTTCTCCATACGAAACATTCTACCGGGCGTCTTTGATGCTTGCGTAAGAGTCGGCTTCGACCCATTTAGAGAAGAAATCGGTTAGAACAAGAAGGAAGCGTTTTTGTTTTGACGCGTGCATTGGCCCGACTATATCCATTGACCACCGCATGAACGGGTACGGTGCCGAGATAGTTGAAAGGACCTCGGCGGGTTGGTGAATAGTCGGAGCATGCCGCTGGAACTTCTCGCATTTTCGCGAAAAATCTTCGCAATCTTTTCCCATCGTTGGCCAGAAATATCCGTGGCGCTTGATTTTTATTGCGAGGGATCTTCTGCCAGAATGGTTTCCACAAGATCCGGAGTGCCCTTCCTGCATAACCCTTCGTGATTTCTCCCCTTGCACGCAAGTCATTAGTAGTCCGGAGAATCTCCATTTGTAAAGTTCTCCGTCCATTACGACATACCGCGCAGCCTGGATTTTTATCTTTCGGGCCGCCCATTTTTCCGGTGGAAGTTCTCCGTTGGTTATGTATGCGAGAATCGTTTCCATCCACAGACGTCCGAATCCGTAATTGGACTGATCTTCGGCTGGGTGGCTCTCCTCCACATCGTCCTCTGGTTCATTGATCAGATTTACGACTATGGGCGGTCCGACGCTAGGGCGGCCAAGGCGTCTGCCTGGGCGTTCTCCGCTCGAGGGATTCTAGCCAAGGCGAATTGATCGAACTTCCGAGTTAGATCTTTTACCAAGATCAGATACGCTTCCATTCTTTCGTCTCTCGCTTCGTATTCTCCGCTGAATTGACTAGCCACCAGCTGGGAGTCGCAGTATGCGTGAAGATTACGAATCTTTAATCTGTGAGCTACTCGTAGTCCCGCGATCAAGGCCTCATACTCGGCTTCGTTGTTTGAAGCATGGAAAATTAATCGGAATGACTGTTCCAATACTTCTCCCGTCGGGGATGCAAGTCGGATGCCGATTCCAGAGCCTTGTTTGGACGAGGATCCGTCAACGTATAAGATCCAGGTCGAGTTCGGCTCTTGGTCGGACGTGCTTCCCGTCGGGAGTTCCACTATGAAGTCTGCGAGTATTTGCGATTTCGCGCAAGTCTTTGCGCGATATTCAATATCGTACTCGCTCCGCTCGATCGCCCATTTTGCTAATCTTCCCGATTGACTGGGACTACGCAAAATGGTGCGGAGAGGAAATGAGGTGGGCACGACGATGGTGTGAGATTGGAAATATGGTATTAACTTTCTTGCCGACATGACTACGGCCAAGGCCAATATCTCCATCATCGGATATCGCGTCTCCGCGTCCAATAACGTTTTACTTACATAGAAGAATGGTTTTTTTTCACCGCGTTCCTCTCGAATAAGGACGCCGCTCACGGCGGTTGCTGATACCGCGATATAAAGGAATAATGGTTCTCCTTCTACGGGTTTCGCGAGTACTGGTGGGGTAGCTAGGTAATGTTTCAGCTGTTGGAAAGCTTTCTCGCATTCTTCTGACCATTCGAACTTTTTGTTTCCCTTCAGTGTCTCGTAGAAAGGTAGACATTTGTCCGTTGATCGCGAGATAAAACGGTTGAGTGCTGCGACCCTGCCGGTCAGTCTTTGTACTTTGCGTTTCGTCCTGGGAGAGACCATCTCTATTAGCACCGTGATTTGTTTCGGGTTAGCCTCGATCCCGCGATAAGTGACGAGGTACCCTAGAAATTCTCCGGACGCAACGGCAAACCGACACTTTGCCGGGTTCCACTTCATGTTATGAAGGTTGAGCCTCTCGAAACATACTTGGAGGTGTACGACGTGGTCTTGCTCTTCGAGTGATTTCACGAGCATATCGTCGATGTAAACTTCCATTTTTTTTCCGAGTTGTTCGAAAAACATTCGGTTGACGAGTCGTTGGTAAGTCGCGCCAGCATTCTTTAGACTGAAAGGCATCACTTTATAGCAGTAGGTTCCACGATCGGCTATGAATGCGGTTTTCTCCCGATCGTCGGGATTCATCATGATCTGATTGTATCCCGAGAAGGCGTCCATGAAAGATAAGAGTTTGTTTCCCGCGGTTGCCTCGACTAAGCGATCAATGTGCGGTAGCGGATAGCTATCTTTCGGACACGCTTTATTAAGATCGGTGAAATCGACGCAGACTCGCCATTTTCCGTTCTTTTTCTTTACGACAACGGGATTGGCGAGCCAGTCAGGATATCAAACTTCTGTGATCGATCCTACTTTGAGTAGTCTGTCGACTTCGCTGTTGACCGCTTTGGCGCGTTCCGGCCCCAGTTTTCGTCTTTTTTGTTTGACGGGTTTGGATGTCGGGTCAACGTTGAGTTCATGACATGTGATGTTTAGGTCGATCCCTGGCATATCTTCTGCAGTCCAAGCAAACGTGTTCGAGTTTCGTTTCAGACATGTCAGGAGTTCGACTTTTAAGGTCTCGCTCAGGTTTGCACCGATTTCGACGCAGCGTTCTGGAAAATTCTCGTCGATGCATACAGAGATGACGGGTTCGCAGATTGGCTCGCGTTTACCTTCCAAAGCCTCGGCCGCTCGCAACTGCCAGAAAAGTTCCGTTTTATCTTGCTCTGGGGCGTTGTCGAGGGACGTCGACTTCTTTTTCTTTTTGGAGGAGATATCGACCGGCAGATTTTTTCGTTTTAAATCCGCGGCGTAGCAAACCTGCGAGGTTCTTTGATTTCCCATAAAGTCTCGATCCCGTACGGAGTCGGAAACTTGAGACACATATGATACGTCGACGGAATCGCTTGCATCGAATTTAACCACGGTGTCCCTACGATTGCGTTGTAAGACATTGGTCGGTCGACGACTTCGAATTCGACGTTTTTCACTATGCTCCCGGCGCGAACTGCCAAGTTGATCGTTCCGAGGGTCATCGTGATTTCTCCCGAGAGTCCTACTGGATTGATACTTAGAAACCTAGGCAAGTTTATGGCTTTCTTTAGCTTCTTTCTCTGCCGCTGGATTGGTCCTCTTCATGGTTCAGCATCATCATCAACAACAAGATCCATCTCAGCTAAAACTTTGTTCTTGACATAACATACTTTGTATCTCTTCCTCTCTTTATTATGGCTTTTATCTAAAGCTTCTTCTCTGGGAAGAATGGGAGGAGTTTATCCAAGTTCCCTTTTTACATATCTAGTCCTTCAAGTTTCAATTATCCACAATTTAACCCTTAAATTAGTGAATTTACTTATAAGTCTTCAAGATTTCGCCCTGAACTTTCAATTTATGTATTCTAGCCCCTAGAAAAAAATACTCTATAAAAAAAACTCATATCCATGTACACAAAACTAACTAATAAATTATCTTATACTAGAATTTAATCCATGCACCCGCACAGGTGTTTATTTTAATAGAAAAACATATAAAATTCTTCATAACATAATAATGTAATGGTTGCACATATATGCATCCACATGAATATCTGTTTTCGATTGGTAGTATTTAACATTTATGAATATGAAAACCTTTTAATTGTTTGTAATTTGTTATTTGCTCATAATGTGGTCAAATACTAAACCAATTAAAATGATATATAACATATTTGTCAATTAGTAATTTTTAATTACATTAACCCATTTATGTATTTATTTATAAATTAAAATATCAGTTATTATGTTTATGTATATTAATAAATCTATCTTTCCAAAATAAAATATTTATGTCAAACAAAATTCCTTAATGCTTTAATAAAATTAATAGATATGTCTTTAAGTTTTTATAATCCAAATAAATTGTCTTCTATGTTTTTTTGATAAAATATAAAACTAAATTAATTTATTATATTTTTAAAATTCAGATATATATATATATGTGTGAATAACATTAATCATCAAATTATTTAACAAATAAAATAACTTTATATATTTTAATAAAACATTTATAATTTATATTTTTATATTAAATTAAATAATAATATATGTACATATTAAATATGTAAACATATTTAATATTTGAAGATTTTATTTTACATATTAAATAAATTGTATTATTGTATTTTATAAACCTTGTTTAGAGAATAATGGTAAGTTTGGTTAGAGAATAATTTAACAAAATAAATGGTTTAAATTATTATTTGTTCACATAAACAAATATGTTTGAATTATGTGTATGGTTACGTAGATTTTCACTGATTGAAACTGATATAAAAAAAAATCTTAGTAAAACAAATTAAACCAAACTTTTAAGCATATGAAAAAAACCGTTTATTATATATTTTTATTTTTATAATTGTCACAAAATTAATTTTGATTAACTAATAAATAAAAATAGATACCATTATTATGGTAATATAATTAATGGTGTCGTGAATTGTTATGGTAAATCTATGTAATAATAGTACAGTTTCCTCACTCCTAAGAGTGTCTACGTAGGCATGTTTTGTGAGTCCTACAAAACGAAAAAAAAAATAAAAAAAAAACAAAAATGTGTATATCAAGAATCACACTCAGGTTACTTATTCTTCAAACAAAATCTTTACCACCATGCTACTATGGATACTTACCTTATTTTACGAAAACGAGATTATAATACCTACGTTATTTTATAAATAAAATAAAATATTTAAATTAGGTTCTGTTTAATCTCCACGTAATCCCCGATTAATCATTAATTCGCTAGGCCTTCATTATCCGCATGGCTAACGCCTAGCGTCATTCCGAACAGGGCTTCAGAATAATCTTAACACATAGTGACTATTTGTATTTCCATGGATCAGCTTCTCTTACTCTAACTCTATGCCTCCGTTTCTGGGATTCCCGGAACATAAAAAATAATGAAAATATGGAAATTAGAGAAGATTAAGAAGAACATTTGGCATTTAACAAGATTGTATAATGGACCCCCTTTTTACTCCGTTAATTAATAATGGACCATCCTCGTAACACCTCCTGCATTCTACTTAATATATAATATATCTTAACGAAGGAACTCTTCACCTCTGATTCTCTCATCAATTCTTCTTTTAGACAAATTTTCTTTCATCTTCTTAAAAATGACTTCATCTTCTGCTCCAGTTGCTAAAGCCGTTGCATGCCTTTCAACTTTCGGTTCTCTCTACCTTGGTTGAACTGTTCAGTGTATGGTTTCTCGTCGCCTCCATTTATGGGATTCCCGGAATATATAAAAAATGGCGAATTTATGGAAATTAAAGATGATTGAGAAGAACCTTTGGCATTTAACATGACTGAATATTTGTTCCTAATATATATAGCTTTTTAGAACTTTATTAACTAATACGAAAGACTATCACACGCCATATCCATTAAGCTTATATGACAAACGTCAAAAAATATAATAAAATTACAGTATACATCAATTATGTCCCCGGCTCCGTGCTTTAGCGGAAGCTATACACCTAGTATATTTAATGACGTTGTTAAACTGAGTAAAAATGAAATGTTAATTAATATAATAACTTTTAAAATTAAAGTTATGTTCTATTTTGTACTTCAATTTTAATAGTATAGATGGATTGATATATTTAATGTTACAAACTCTGAATCTTTTATTTACATATTTAAATTACATATATTTAATGGTTCAACCCTAACAGGGAAATTTTTTGAAGTAAAGTAGTTAATATAAAGCAAAAGACTCTTATAACCTTCCATGGGATTTGATTGTAGAGATCCTCTCTAATGTCCCTCCTAAATCTCTTGTCTGATACAGAACCATATCTAAGCAATGGAACTCTTATCAACGAGAAGGCCTTAAGCAAGAACAACAAGACGACGTTTCAATTCATCTTAACAACCAAATCCAAAATTTATGGAGTAAGAGTGATATCACTCAAATGTTTAACCCTAATTAGTGATTTACTCTCTCAAATAAGAGTTTCAATCGTAGTACTTAGGGATCGAATCCACAAGGAACTAGAGTCGCAAAAGATATAATCCTAAGTGATTAAGCTAGGTTGAAAAGGTTTTAAAACAATAAATAAAAATAGGTAGCAATGGTAAGTTGCTAAGGAAAATAGGTTTTGGGTTTGAAAACAATAAAAGAAAGTAGTTAGATTCAAGGTTACTATTCAGAAAATCAGGATTATAAATCTATGGATGTCTTAACGAATTGCTTGCAAATTTATGAGAACTTCAATCCTTAGATGAATCTATAGCTGTCGCTATTAGACTCATCCATTGATCTGATTTCCGACGGTATCGATGGATGTTGCTATCGCAGTGTCGATCGATATATGTTCCCGTCGATCGATTACTCTATGAGAGTATCGATCGATATAGTATCAGATCGGATTGAAACTGTGTTCACCCGAGAATTTCTATCAGACCGACTGTCGCATCGTGCCTAAATAGAGTCTGGGCTTAGCCAAATGATTTCAGGAAAATGACTATAAGATTAGTCACTCCATAATCATAACTCTAGGTAGCAAATCTAGAGTAAGCATTAGGGTTCATTTGGATAATGAATATAACAACTCAACAATCAATAGTTAGGGCTAATATTTGAACTCCAAATCTAACAGATGAATCTACTCAGACATAGCCAAGAGATTCATAGCAGAATAAGATGAAAAGAAAATACTTTTATTGCTAAATAGAATACAAAAAATTATATCAAAACTTTCTGAAAATATCTTGATGTCTTTCTAGGGCTCAAAGGCATAACTATAAATATGGAGTACAATTAGGTTAAAAACTCCCCCATACTTAACCTTTTGCTTGTCCTCAAGCAAACCTTAATTTAGTCTTTGAAAGAAGTTTAAAAACAGTAGGGACTCAATCAAAATCTCAACTTTAAAATTATCACCTCTTACTTTGTTGCAAGCCACATCTTATATATATCAACTACAGAAGTACATTATACCATATCTTAGCTTAGCAACCAAATACATCTAGCGAATCAACTTAAACATTCCTTGTCTGTCTATCCCCTCTACTGATTTCATTTATGCATAAAAATAAAGGTGTAGGCTTCACCTTGGGAATATCGATCAAGGAAAACTTGGATTCAACTCAAACAAGTTTCAGGAATTCTCATCCGGGTTCCCTTTCTTTCTTTATCTCCCTTCTTTGAATCCAACTCTTTCTTCTCTCTCTCTCTTTTTTTTTTTTTTTTTTTTTTTTTTTTTTATATCAATCCCAATGAACAGTTAATGTTCATCTTATTGATCTTTCTTGACAAAGTGTAAGCGAATAGTGGGGTCATAGGTAATGTACCTCTCCCTCGCTTTGATCATTCCTTTGATTTAGAATAGTGGGGTCATAGGTAATGTACCTCTCCCTCTGCCTCTTAGGAAATCACATCAGTCTTTTATTCTCTGGGGATGCCGAAGGAAGGAAAGAAGGAAACCAAAGTTTTTTAAAACTTTTACCTTCCAGACTTGCAGGAGGATTCCGATCCCTTGTATACCAAGCCCCAACACAAGCAATAGATGTCAGGTTAGGTTGGAAATGAGCTTTGGTACTTCCAGACAATCATGAAAGTGTTGACATAGGTGATTGGTGATCCACTTTAGCATCTATAGTACTTTCTACAATCAACAAATCTAAGAATGGTGCTAAAGAGTGGTAAGATAAAAAGTAAGACTTTGAAAATTTTTCCCTTTCTTGACTCAATAAAACCAATTTTTGAAAACTTTTATAAATAAGACCAAAAAGAGGTAAAGTAGCATCAGTAATCAACTCCCCCCAGACTTAAATCATACACTGGCCTCAGTGTATAATCAGTCAGAGTAAGAGCATAGGAAAAATTAAATGTGTGAACTGATATCGAAATGGTGAACGATATACCTGACCGATATGGATATCGATCGATGGTGAGTCGCCATCGTCGATCGATGCGTGTAGGTCTGTGTCAAGCGATATCGACTGGTTCGTATCAGTCGATAGGTATTGATCGTGTGTCTATCATCCTAGAAAACAAATAAAAACAAAACTAATCAGTAAAATTAAAATAAAATAGATAAGTAAAATATGTAACAGTGGGTTACCTCTCACTCAGCGCTTGGTTAAAGTTAGTTAGCTTGACTATGGAATTATGGTGGCTAGTGAGGTGGGATGCAGGTACTTGTTGGGAAACAAGTGTCCTCCTTTTCTTGAGTTTCTTCAAACCAAGAGGTTAGAAAGCTTCTTGTGGCCTTCTCACTTCTGGTAATACTAGTCTTCAAACCATAAATGTCACATTGGATCCTTCCCAACAATTCTTCTAAGCTGGAAAGGCTGTACTGATGGTTTCCAAGCATGTTGTAGATGTGTTCTGTAGTGTGCTGCATGGTATCGTGGTGTGTTGGATCGTCGGTTGATTCTGGAGGTTGCATATCGGTCGATGCGTTGTTTGCTTCATCGATCGATGGGAATGGGTCAGGTCGGCTGGCGAGCTGTCTTTGAATATTTGCTACCTCCTTCTGAATATCTTCAATTGTGCACTGCAATCCTTTGACTTCACTGTGTAGGGGAAACCAATATCTGTCCAGTAGTCTGTAATATTCGTCTCCACAAAACTCAATAGATTTGTAGATTTGGGCTGTGGTTTCTTCAAGTTCTTCCCGGGTACAGAATTCTGGAGCACGGGTATCGATCGATGGACTGTGGTTGTCATCGATCGATAGCTTCTGGAAGTGGTGCTCGATCAGGTTATGGACGGGTTTATCGATCGACGCAAGGGGTTCTGTATCGGTCGATGCATGTGTCTGAGATCTCAGTTGTGCGCGCAAGGTGTTGACTTCTTCTTCTAGGGCTTCTCTTTCATATCGTACTAAGTCAGGGCTGGTGGTATTCCAGAGTAGTTCACCTCGAAGTCTTGACAATTCTTTCTCATGTTCATATTGCATGGCTGCTTTCTCCCAGTTGTAATCTCCGGTTCTTGCACTTAGCATGTGTGTGACTTCGGCTTCTGTGAAGAGCTTGCAATCAGTAACTCCTTTAGCATAGACTTCAGCAAATTCTAGTAGACAGAAACAAGAGCGTCCAAATAATGAGGCTCTCTTCAGCAGGTTTCGCATGTCTTCTTTGGTAACATGTATGATGTCTCTGTTTACTGCTCTTGCATGGCCAGATTCATCTCTGTAGACTCCATATTCGTCTTTCTTTTCCCAAAAGAAACGACGAAATCCGTTGTGGAAAGCTCTCTTCCCAAATTCGTGTTGTATATCGATCGATGCACGTCTGCATGTATCGTTCGATGCTCGGTGAAACTGGTGATCGTGTGGGTAGCGAGGTGGATGTGTAGAGGGAGTTACTGGTCCATAAGCCATCTGGAGTATGTCTGCAACATCGTCTGTGGAGATAGGAATTATGATTCTCCCATCTATAGCTCGTGCATGACCATCTGAATCCCTGAAAATACCAAACTCATCCGGTATTAGTGAATTTAAATCAAATTTAAGTGTTTGTACCTCGGATGGTGTTGTGGCAGGATCGGTTGGTGGTTGAAGATCAATATCAAGCGATGGTGATAGCTCCGTATCGGTCGATGGTTTGTGGAACATGTCGGTTGACGGCTTGTACTCCATGTCGATCGATACGGGATCTGCAGGTTGAATAGCGGCTTGTAGGGGTGATGTGTCTACTGCAAAACTTTCGTGATAACCGCTGGCCCAGCTTCCAATCGAGTAATCTCCGTCTCGTGGTTCATGTGGGACATAGACTGGTCTGCAGTAAGGTTCATCGCTCGTTGATTTGAAACGTCGTTTGAGCGATCTGGGCGGAGTCATATCGATCGATGGCGTAGGGTCTGCATCGGTCGATGGGCGGAAGAGGAAGGTCGGGTGCTCTGCATCTTCTCGAAGAAATCGGTACTCTGTGGCTCGTTCCTCCTCATAATCATCATCATACTTCTCCTGAGTAGTGATACTAGCTAGCTCGGGCAGGTAGTGATCGTTTTCCCACTCATCTGCACTGAAATCAGCGTCTAGGAACTCGTCGTCGATGTGTTTGAAGACTCTATCGATCGATGACCAGGTAGTGCTGTCGGTCGATGGGTCTTCACTGGTATCGATCGATGGAGAAGTGGTGTCATCGGTCGATACTGCTTCTTCGGTTTCATACTCTTCCATAGAATCAAATTCGTGGGCACAGAAACAGGTGGCTACGAGTGTTGAGCTTGTTGGCCTTGGAAACTTGATGACTGGAACAGGATTGTAGTGGATGGAAGGGTTGATGAGGGTTAGGCAGAGCTTGTTGGTTTGTAGGTCGCAAACAGCTCCAACTGTGGCTAAAAAGGCTCTTTCAAGTAGTAGAGAAGTCTTGAAGTTGAGCTTGTTGGAGAGGACATGGAAGTCTGTAGGAATTAGGGTTTCTCCAATATGTACCTCAAGGTTACGAACGATGCCTCCAGAGCTTTCTTGAGCACAATCCACAAAGATGAAAGTTTCTTCGAAAGGCTCTATCTTCAGACCTAGATGATCTGCCATAAGCTTGGGGAAGATGCTAACTCCAGATCCTGTGTCACAGAGGGCACGTGGGAACTCAACACCTCTGATGGAACAAGGTATTGTGAACTTCCCTGGATCACTCTTCTTCTCCAATGTTATCTTCTGCTTGAGGCTATCTCTAACTTGGTTAAACATCCTCCTTATGTCTTCTTCGGTCTCCTTGGTTTCTCTAAAGAACATTCACAATCTGTGTGAAAAGTAAGCTTCTTCAAAAGGTTTCTCTTTAGGTATTCTGAGGACTCTTTTTCTGAAGCTTGACAACTCCTTCTCATTAGCTTCTCTTTTATAGGGTTTAGGTATCTTCTCTTTCCTTTTTCTAAGAACTCTCCCCTGATTTTCCATTTTTATCTCCATGGACTCAAAAATATCTGTGGGTCTCTCTTTTAGTGCTGTTGTAGGGTTTCTGGTGGTGTAATATTTCTCCCGGAAAGCGTCAAAACGTGCATTGTCGATCTTAGGAAGCTGCACTTGGCGTTGGGGTACTGTGTATCCATCGACATTGGATGGAGTGTGTCGGTCGATGCCAGGGCCTTGGTGTCGGTCGATGATGGGCTCATTATGTCGATCGATGATAGGTGTGGGTGGATGTGGGTGACGTGCGGCGAATTCGGCGTGAGACATAATCTTGACTGAATTGCACTCGCGAGGGTTTTCATCTGAGTCCATCGATCGACAGCCGTCAAAGTCTATCGATCGACGAACTTGTTGGGGTCAAAATTGGTACGACGGAATTAATAGCCAAAACTCCCCGCGAAAGTAACAAAAGAACAGTTTTATAAGACCCGAGGAGTGGTTTTATAAAACTGTTCGTCATTTATAAAACTCGCAAACCATTTTGTAAAATTCGAGAAATCGTTTTATAAAACTCGAGAATCGTTTTATAAAACTCGAGAAATCATTTTATAAAACTCGAGAAATCGTTTTATAAAACTCGGGAATCGTTTTATACAACTCGAGAAATCGTTTTATAAAACTCGAGAATCATTTTATAAAACTCGAGAAATCGTTTTATAAAACTCGAGAAATAGTTTTACAAAACCGCAAAAACCGAAAAAGCCGTAAAACGCGAACTAGTCGCAACTAGGAAGTGATCAACTAGTTCGCCCATCGGCGAACTAAGCCGGCCCGGCTTAGTTCGCCGATGGGCGAACTAGGACATGCCCGACTAGTTCGCCCATCGGCAAACTAAGCCGGACCGGCTTAGTTAGCCGATGGGCGAACTAGAGACTTCCCGGACACTCCGCGTCTCGATTTCCCGCATTCCCGATTCGAAACTTACGTCTTTCGACAAGGTCACGTTCTAAACCACGGCCGAAATATCTCCCGTTCCATCTCGATCCGACCTACCGTTCAAGTTTTACGATAAAAACCGTAAAACTTTGTTTTCTCGGAAAGAACTCGAGGAAATCGTATAAAACGGCAACGGTTAAACGAAACACCGAACATTGCCTAAACTATACGATTTATTCGAGATTTCTCGTTAAAATCATAAAAACGCGCTTTTTAATAAAAAACGTCGAGTAAGTCGTAGAAAACGTGTTTTTAATAAAAAGTCGAGTAAATCGTAAAACTTTGCGATTAACTCGAGAAATTTATTAAGAACGACGTCAGATCGGGAAACGATCCCGTAAAAGTCGGAAAACGGTTTTATCGCAAAACGGTCCGGAAGGGCCTAAAACGCGATAAAAACCCATCTCGCAATTTCAACGGAATCAAACCCGCAGATTTGATAACGTTTTGACGGTTTACTCGCGGAAGGAAAATAAAAGTCAAGTTTAAAGATAAAAGGAAGGTTTGAAGAGAAATAGAAGATTTCCGCAGAAGAAAAGGAAGGATCAAGAAGAATGGAAAATTCCCGATTTAGTCAAATCTGGGCAAAATGGAAAGATCGGATAGCTAAGACGAGGAGTATATAAAGAGGAGGTCTATGGCAGAAGCACATACACGAAATTCAGAGATATCACCACCAAAACTAGCATTTAGGAATCTTTCCGTTTTTCTGTTAGCGAGCTGCGTCTCAATTAGGGTTTTCTAGTTCTTACATTTTCGGCTACTCTCTTTGTACCAGTTCAACGCAGATTCGGAATAAGAACCTTCTTGCTTTCAATCTCGCTTATTTTCGTTTTAATTCTAAGTGTTTTCGTCATCTTAATATTTGTAGTGCGGTTCTCGCAAATAGCCGGTTCCTCTGGAAACTTAGGGTTTTCCCGAAGTTTCCTTATTTACGATTTATTTGACAGTAAGGTGAAATCGACTCCCACAGTTTGGCGCTAGAAGGAGGGGGGGTCGGATCTATCTTACACCGTAACCACAACATGTCCAACGAAGAAACGATGACTGGTGACAACCAAACTTGCAACGAACGCGACAACGTTGAAACACCGCTACCAAAAGACGCGCCTGCGGCCAACGCTACAAACGCTAACGCCGAGACCGTCGAAAAGATGCTTTCCGAGTTTAACAAAAAATCGGAAGAGCAGGAAAAGCTCATTGGTTCGCTCGCAAAACAACTCGAAACCCTAACTGCGAGAACCAAAGCGATTCGCCCCCGCAGAACTACCAAGATCCGCGGAAGGAGACTCGATTTCGGTGCTCCTACGGATCGTCCCAGAATCGCTCAGGGAAACGTACCGGAAAAGGATTCCGGAAAAGAAAACCCTGACACGACGCTGAACGAATCGGAAAAATCTCCTATTCACGAACAGGAGACCGAAGGCGACGGCATCGAACGGGTCAACCTGGAAACAAGCGACCAGGCCGACTCGACAGACGAAGATGCCGACGTCCATCCTAGGAGAAGAAAAACTCGCAGTCCTCAACCGGAGTCTTCTCCCGAACGTTCCTTTACTGGAGACGAAGGGGAACTCGACTTCGCGCGATACGCAAAAACCGCCGAGGAGCGATCTCCGGTCACTCGCAGCAAACGCCGACAGGGTCGGAAAACTGTTGGCAATCAGACCGAGATTCACGATCTCCGCGAATACATTACCAAAACGGCCGCAGCGGTAAAAGCGGTGAAATCTCAGATTCATCACACAACCAGCGCCGCACCCGAGATCGATCGGTTGCAGTACGAGTCTCGGAAAATGCCTTTCACGGCTCGCATCACCGAGATCAAACTGCCCGATCCCGGAAAGCTTAAGGTGCCAACTTACGACGGGACGACCAATCCCAAAGCGCACCTGCAAGCGTTCCAGATCACCATGGGACGAGCCAAGCTCAAGGACCACGAAAAAGACGCAGGTTATTGCCGCCTCTTCGTCGAAAACCTAGAAAGAGCCGCGCTCGAATGGTTCGCCAAACTTAGGCGAAATTCGATCGGAAGTTTCCGTCGACTGGCTTCGGAGTTCCTGAAACAGTACTCGATGTTCATTAACCCGGAGACCTCCGACGCCGATCTCTGGAGCTTGGTGCACGAGGAAGACGAATCTCTCCGCGATTTGATGAGTAGATTCAAACTCGTCATGGCTAGGGTTTAGCGGGATCAGCGACAAAGCCGCCATCGACGCGTTAAGAAAATCGCTCTGGTATAAATCGGAGTTCCGCAGATGAATAACTCTCGAGAAACCGCGGACGATCCAGGATGCGCTCCATAAGGCCACCGACTTTATAACCATCGAAGAGGAAACTAAAATCCTGTCCGAGAAGCATAAGCCTGCGAAAACATCCGCGAAGGATAACGCGTCCGAGCAGAAGCAGAAAAAGAAAATCTCTCGTAACGACAAATTCGTCCATCACGAGGGACAGGATCTCCGAGGGGCGCATAACTACGCCATTCATTCCGGTTCAGAGCAAGGGCGGACTACGGGTAACACGTGGACGAGAAATTCGAATTACGACGAGAATTCTTTCTGCGACCTCCACCAAACCCATGGTCATTCCACCGTGAACTGCAAAGTTCTCGGCGCCAGACTGGCCGCGAAGCTCGTCGCGGGAGAACTTTCCGAGATATCAAGCGTCAAGGATCTCATCCGCGATTCGGACCGCGTCCCAAAGAATGACAAAAACGTGCAAACCTCGCCTCAGGGAAATCAGTCGGGCGAAAAACGCGGAAGAAGAACAGACGAGAAAGGTAACGATGCTAACCGCTGAAAAATCAACATGATCATCGGCGAATTGCCATACTTTAACGACACCGTCTCGTCGATAAAATCCTACCAACGTTAAGCCGAAACCGGCTCGAGTTCGAAGGTGCCGATGGACGATTCTCCGACAGGAGTAATCTCTTTCAACGATGCTGAAACCGGCGGAATCGACCAACCGCATGCCGATCCCCTTGTCATCGATTTGGTGATAAGCGATCTAGAGGTTGCGCGAATCCTGGTTGATATCGGAAGCACGGTCAACGTCATCTTCCGCAACACGCTAGCACGAATGGGAATTGACCTCTCGGAAGTCGAGCCGATTCCGAAACCGCTGACTAGTTTCTCCGGCGAAACGTCAATGACTTTGGGATCAATCCGACTACCGGTCGTCACGAAAGAAGTGACAAAAATCGTTAACTTCGCGGTAGTCGATGTCCCGGCTATCTACAACGTGATTATGGGCACGCCTTGGATAAATTCCATGAAGGCGGTTCTGTCCACGTATCACTTAGGCATCAAATTCCCGACACCTGCGGGAGTCGCAGTAATTTGGGGATGCCAAAGACAATCGCGATCTTGCTTCCTGGCCGAACATAAGCTAAGGCAATTGGCGGTCGCGATCGTGAAACCAAAACGGGCAAAGGTCATACCACCGCCCGCAGACGACGACCCGAAGCAAGCAACGGCCGAGAAACCAGAAGTTGCCGCACCCATCGCTTCCGCCCAACCCGAGGAGACAATCCCGGACAAAGACATCGATCCCGCGACTGAAGCGATCGAAAAGTCTACAACAGCCGAGTAAACACACTCGCGCAAAGAATCAGAACTACGAGATGGCTTGATTTCCGAAAGGAATACGTAGGCAGCTCGCCTAAAGACGAGTTCAGCTATCCCCCCTTCCGAAGCTCCGGGGGGGGGAGTGGGTGAGTATACGAGTGTTCGTATACTCCCTATAATTTTTACAAAATTTCTCTTAGCTTTGTAATCGAAAAATTTTCAAAATTTTTCCGCTACCATCGAAAAACGCAAATCCGGAAAATCGCTTCCGCAGTAACAACTACTCAATCATTTCGTAAAAATTCGCATATCAAAATATTTTCGGAAAGAACGGGCGAGACGTCGCCTAAATTCTCGAAGAAAAATATTTCCTCAAAAGTCCGTCCGCGACTATAAAAACATGAACGCTCGGCGATTGGCCCCGTCGAGCACGCTAGCTGTCCTAAACAAACGCACTGACCTATCGGTCCGCATACATCCGACGAGGATAAAATAGCGCGCTATAAAAGAAATCCAAATTTTTGGTCAGCACTTCCGGGAAAGTTTCCCGGTGAGATGCTTGATTCCAACCAGACGAATCGTATAAGCCGAGAACCTATCGCGGATTCTAAATCTGTATGGAATCAGGTTAAAATCGCAACGGGCAAAACGAAAGCCGATTAGTCATCGCACAGCCCCAATCCAAAAGTAAACCTAGGTCTTGCCCTAAACCCAGCACACTGGTTGCTAACGTCTCAAGGCATGAATCGAGATCCTAAAGGCATGTCTCTTCGCCCACATCTAAACACTCGCGAAAATCGAAATCTCACGAGTTAACGAATCGGACGATCTACACCAAAGAGTTAGGTACGAGATGACAACTCGTATTCTTTCCTCTACACTAACATAAAAAAAAAACGAGTTTCATACTTAGAAAATATTTTCTTATTAAACATCCGAATACACACCGCCCGGCGGTAGGGATTTAAAGCCACCAACGGCCAGTCCCGGAAAAACAACGACAAAATCGAAAAAACTAAGAACATCAAACATCGAAGTCATCAAAAGCAGACTGATCGACTTCGCCCTCTACATCCGAAATCCCAGGACCGATTTCAACCAAATCCGGCGACACCACGACGGGATTCCATTGATCCCACATGCGCGCCTTAAGGTCGAAAAATTCGGACTGCATATCTTTTTCCCGACTCAAATCTTCCCATCGCATTTCGGATTCCTTAGCAAACGAATACCCTTCATTCTGAGTCAGGGATAACCAATGAACAGTCCCGCGACATTCGCGATAATCGCCATACGCCCGTTGAACAGCTTCCGCATCCGAATAACCGGTTGCAAATCCCTCGCGACGAACCTTCATCTCCTCGGCAACCTCTCGTTTGCCCGCGCGACGAGCACGACGAATCTTTTGGTCAGAAAGCTCCTTAGCACGACGAGACCTGGTCGCACATTCATCCCTCACGCGAGTAACCTCCCTCGCAACCATTTCTTCAGCTTGGTTGGCCTCGACTTCTGCCCGAAGACGAGCGACTTCTTTTTCGGCCATGTTCGCTCGAAACTCGGCAAGGCGAGCCTCAGCGGTACGATTGTCCAGGGCTCGGCTCATGATAAGGAAACACTGCCAAAGGAAAGAGTTAAGCCATGTCGCAAAAATTGCTCGAAAGAGAAAACAATAAACGCACGTACCTCCTGTGCAATCTCGGACCCCCTAGTAAGCTCCGGAACTTGATCATGGTCAATGTCCGGAAAATGGGAGGTCGATGATCCGCCCGCCCTCGTACAGAAGCCATCTTCCGCCTGACTATCAAGAAAATCCTTGAGGATATTATCAGGAGAAGTCGCACGCTCAAAGTCATCATCTTCAATTACCGGATTTTTACCCCTTCGGGAGCGAGATTTGCCACTTCCCATCGAGGGAACATGCGGAATGAACTCTCCGATAAACGGATCCTCCTCGCAAATCGGAGAATCCGCAAAACGCCGAGAGCGGAAGAGGGCAACCGCTTGACGGACGCGTTGCGGAGAAAAACTGCACCAACCAACTTCGCCACGTTGGAAAGAAGTGGTGATATCCGGAAGATCCGCGGGATACGGAGGCAAAGGGTTGTTCATTGCGAAAAAAACAGGAAGTCATTTAAAAAAAATAGTATAATAATAAGGGTTCGTGAGAATTCGAGTCGTATACCTCTCCGACCCCACGTGGTCGTAAAGAGCGGAATGCCACTCTCCTCGACCGATGCGCCGTCGATACGAACATAGAAGAAATTTTTCTTCCAATAAGTAGAAGACGTTGTGCAGCCCGTAATAATTTCATTACGAGGGCTTAGAGTGATCCTCCGCGATTGCCCTGTAGGCTTTAACAGACCCTCGAGATGATCGACGGTAAGGGTGATTCCCTGCTCGTAACTTAGAGTCAAAAGACCGACGAGTTGCTTTAAACTTAGAGGATTCAACTGACTAATCGACAGTCCCAGCCTGTGAAGGAAATGCACAATGACCTCCGGAATCGGGAACCATAAGTGGCATTGTTGCAAGAAGATGTTGTAACACGTGAAGAAGCCGTCGGGCGCATCCTCGTCGCTCTCCCCGGCAAGTGGGGAACGAAACTCAACGGCCTCTGGGACTCGGCAGAATTCACGCATGTAATAAATGCTGTTGAAAAGCATCAAGCTCGGACGTCCAGAAATCTGATCGACGTCCGACAAAGCTGGAACCCAAGTTCCAGGCCTAGCGGACCCTGATTTGTCTCCAATCGCCCAGAAAGCCTCGAAGTCCGTCGGATCGACTAACGGAGACGAGTATTCTTCCTTCGGAGCCAAGGCTGGAGGCTGCGAACTCGTTCCCTCAGAATTGTGGAAATTGGAACTAGTTGAGGAACGAGTTTTTCTTCCTGAAAACATGTTTGAAGATCGTCAAAGAAAGTGGAGAGAAAAAGTTCTTGAATAAGTTGTAAAAGATGGAGTAAAGAATTCAAAATTTTACTCCATATACTTATAGGAAAGAATTTTACTATTCACCTTTGGACTTTTGGCCATTAAAGTTCCGCCTAATTCCAAGAAACTCGCCAAACTCGCCAAACAAGCTCAATCCACTCGCAAGAATCTCACGATTCTCACGAGCTGGGGGGCTAACTGTTGGGGTCAAAATCGGTATGACGGAATTAATAGCCAAAACTCCCCGCGAAAGTACCAAAAGAACAGTTTTATAAGACCCGAGGAGTGGTTTTATAAAACTGTTCGTCATTTATAAAACTCCCAAACAATTTTGTAAAATTCGAGAAATCGTTTTATAAAACTCGAGAATCGTTTTATAAAACTCGAGAAATCGTTTTATAAAACTCGAGAAATCGTTTTATAAAACTCGAGAATAGTTTTATAAAACTCGAGAAATCGTTTTATAAAACTCGAGAAATCGTTTTATAAAACTCGAGAAATCGTTTTATAAAACTCGAGAATCGTTTTATAGAACTCGAGAATCGTTTTATAAAACTCGAGAATCGTTTTATAAAACTCGAGAATCGTTTTATAAAACTCGAGAAATCGTTTTATAAAACTCGAGAAATCGTTTTATAAAACTCGAGAAATCGTTTTATAAAACTCGAGAATCGTTTTATAGAACTCGAGAATCGTTTTATAAAACTCGAGAATCGTTTTATAAAACTCGAGAATCGTTTTATAAAACTCGAGAAATCGTTTTATAAAACTCGAGAAACCGTTTTATTTTTGAGCTCTTAGCAAAATATAAACTCGAGAATCGTTTTATAAAACTCGAGAATCGTTTTATAAAACTCGAGAAATCGTTTTATAAAACTCGAGAAACCGTTTTATAAAACTCGAGAATCGTTTTATAGAACTCGAGAATCGTTTTATAAAACTCGAGAATCGTTTTATAAAACTCGAGAAATCGTTTTATAAAACTCGAGAAATCGTTTTATAAAACTCGAGAATCGTTTTATAAAACTCGAGAAATCGTTTTATAAAACTCGAGAAATTGTTTTATAAAACTCGAGAAATCGTTTTATAAAACTCGAGAATCGTTTTATAGAACTCGAGAATCGTTTTATAAAACTCGAGAATCGTTTTATAAAACTTGAGAAATCGTTTTATAAAACTCGAGAAATCGTTTTATGAAACTCGAGAATCGTTTTATAAAACTCGGGAATCGTTTTATACAACTCGAGAAATCGTTTTATAAAACTCGAGAATCGTTTTATAAAACTCGAGAATCGTTTTATAAAACTCGAGAATCGTTTTATAAAACTCGAGAAATCGTTTTATAAAACTCGAGAAATCGTTTTACAAAACCGCAAAAACCGAAAAAGCCGTAAAACGCGAACTAGTCGCAACTAGTTCGCCCATCGGTGAACTAAGAGACACTCACTAGTTCGCCCATCGGCGAACTAAGCCGGGCCGGCTTAGTTCGCCGATGGGCGAACTAGGACATGCCCGACTAGTTCGCCCATCGGCGAACTAAGCCGGACCGGATTAGTTGGCCGATGGGCGAACTAGAGACTTCCCGGATACTCCGCGTCTCGATTTCCCGCATTCCCGATTCGAAACTTACGTCTTTCGACAAGGTCGCGTTCTAAACCACGGCCGAAATATCTCCCGTTCCATCTCGATCCGACTTACCTTTCAAGTTTTACGATAAAAACCGTAAAACTTCGTTTTCTCGGAAAGAACTCGAGGAAATCGTATAAAATGGCAACGGTTAAACGAAACACCGAACATTGTCTAAACTATACGATTTATTCGAGATTTCTCGTTAAAATCATAAAAACGCGCTTTTTAATAAAAAACGTCGAGTAAGTCGTAAAAAACGTGTTTTTAATAAAAAGTCGAGTAAATCGTAAAAATTTGCGATTAACTCGAGAAATTTATTAAGAACGACGTCAGATCGGGAAACGATTCCGTAAAAGTCGGAAAACGGTTTTATCGCAAAACAGTCCGGAAGGGCCTAAAACGCGATAAAGACTCATCTCGCGATTTCAACGGAATCAAACCCGCAGATTTGATAACGTTTTGACGGTTTACTCGCGGAAGGAAAATAAAAGTCAAGTTTAAAGATAAAAGGAAGGTTTGAAGAGAAATAGAAGATTTCCGCAGAAGAAAAGGAAGGATCAAGAAGAATGGAAAATTCCCGATTTAGTCAAATCTGGGCGAAATGGAAAGATCGGATAGCCAAGACGAGGAGTATATAAAGAGGAGGTCTAGGGCAGAAGCACATACACGAAATTCAGAGCTCTCACCACCAAAACTAGCATTTAGGAATCTTTCCGTTTTTCTGTTAGCGAGCTGCGTCTCAATTAGGGTTTTCTAGTTCTTACGTTTTCGGCTACTCTCTTTGTACCAGTTCAACGCAGATTCGGAATAAGAACCTTCTTGCTTTCAATCTCGCTTATTTTCGTTTTAATTCTAAGTGTTTTNACGAAATTCAGAGCTCTCACCACCAAAACTAGCATTTAGGAATCTTTCCGTTTTTCTGTTAGCGAGCTGCGTCTCAATTAGGGTTTTCTAGTTCTTACGTTTTCGGCTACTCTCTTTGTACCAGTTCAACGCAGATTCGGAATAAGAACCTTCTTGCTTTCAATCTCGCTTATTTTCGTTTTAATTCTAAGTGTTTTCGCCATCTTAATCTTTGTTGTGCGGTTCTCGCAGATAGCCGGTTCCTCTGGAAACTTAGGGTTTTCCCGAAGTTTCCTTATTTACGATTTATTTGACAGTAGGGTGAAATCGACTCCCACAGAACTAAAGGTGACATTGATCGATGTTGAGCTGGTGATATCGATCGATAGTAGTCTTAGGGGAACTCTCTTTCACTCTCATCATCAGATCTCTGAATCTCTTCTACTATCTCTTGCCAAAAGTCATCATCTAGGAGGGCACTGATGTTCTGGGTGTTGGTAAACTCCTACTTCTTAAGTGCTTCTCCTGTCTGAAACACTTGGGTCTCTAGCTTCTTCACATGGGTGCTGAGGGCATCTATCTTCGTAGTGAAGGTGGTGTAGACAGAATCGATCTTTCCATTGAAGTTTACCTCGAGCTTCTGGTGACTCTCAAGTATCTTGTCTATCAATTCCTCTAGTTTAGTATCTTGGGTGGGTGTGTGTGGATTTGAGTAGAAGGTACTTCCATAGCTTATGTTGGGGTTGTTGCTGCTGAAGGTGTTGGGCTTTTGGGAACTCTGGTTGAAGTTGCTTCTCTGGCCTGTGAAGTTTCTGTATCCTCCTTGGTTACCAGATCTCTGAAAACCGGCTCCACTAATCCAGTTGACATCTTCTTCAACAATGTCTGAATCTTCCACTGAACAGATCTGCTTGTTTAGGAGCTTCTAAATGTTGTCTAGCTGTGCTTGAACTTCATTGACGTACTCCTTCCCAAGGGATGATGTAGTCTGCGGCATAGAGTTTCTTGTGCTGTTGCTGGAAGCCAAGTTATCAATTAGCTTGATAGCATTTTGAGGATTCATGGTGGTGAAGTTGCCATCACTAGCTGTATCAAGGGCTCTCTTGAAATATGGGCTGATGCTTCTGTAGAAAGTGCAGAGCAGTTGCACTTTGTTGAATCCGTGGTGTGGGCAGTCTCGCTGGTAGGACTTGAATCTGTTCCAAGTATCCTTGAATGACTCTTCAGGGGCTTGGGTGAATGTAGCAATTTTCTTCCTCCAGTCTTCAGCGCGTGAATCATCAAAGAAATTACACAGGAAGGCGTGCTTGATGTCACTCCAGGTGGTAAGGGAACCTGGTGGTAGTTGTCTCAGCCACTGCAAAGCTTCTCCAAATAGAGAGTACTTGAAAAGCTTGCAGAAAAGATAGTCCTGAGGGACTCCTTTTGCTTTGACCAAGGTGACAAGATCCTCGAACCTCTCCAAATGGTCCATAGGATGCTCATGGGGCAAACCACAAAAAGGGATTTTTCCGACAACTGTGTAGTACTGCGGCTTGAGCTCAAAATCTCCTCTCTGAATAGCAGGAGGGAGGATGGCTGATCGGTTTGAATAGAACTGATCCGAACGGTTGTAATCAGCCAAAGTTCTGGTCTCTTCTACAGGTTGAATGATGCTTGTGGGTGCAGTCTCTTCTTCAGTAATGATCTCACTCTGATCATTCAGCTTCTCACCTGCTGCATTTCGCAGGTGACCATCTTGATCACGCAGGTCTCCATTCTCATCGGGTATGAGAATCATAGGCGCTACCATGTCTCGCCGGTTAGTATCGATCGATGTAAGGTGAGGTGTATCGATCGATGTCAAGTGAAGGGTATCGGTCGACGAACGGTTGTTGATGTCGATCGATGAGGTGGTGTTGGTGGCGCTCAACGAACGGTTGTTGATGTGGATCGATGGGATGGTGAAGGAATTGGGCGACGAACGGTTGTTGATCGTCGGTGGAAAGCACGTATCGGTCGATATAGAGGTGTTGGTATCGATCGATGTGGAGCGTATGTCTTTGCGGATGCTACGCTCCAGATTGTTGGGATCTTCTGAGTACAAAAGTTGCTTGTCCTTGTTGCTTTTAGTACTGCTGGGCATGTACCTGAACGAGACAAAAAGAAAAAGAAAGAATTTGTGTCAAAAGATAAATAATATAAAAAGTAACAAATAACCTAGACTGAATCAGATTAAATCTAATAGTGATCTTAGTTCCCCGGCAACGGCGCTTAATTTGATATCACTCAAATGTTTAACCCTAATTAGTGATTTTCTCTCTCAAATAAGAGATTCAATCGTAGTACTTAGGGATCGAATCCACAAGGAACTAGAGTCACAAAAGATATAATCCTAAGTGATTAAGCTAGGTTGAAAAGGTTTTAAAACAATAAATAAAAATAGGTAGCAATGGTAAGTTGCTAAGGAAAATAGGTTTTGGGTTTGAAAACAATAAAAGAAAGTAGTTAGATTCAAGGTTACTATTCAGAAAATCAGGATTATAAATCTATGGATGTCTTAACGAATTACTTGCGAATATATGAGAACTTCAATCCTTAGATGAATCTATAGCTGTCACTATTAGACTCATCCATTGGTCTGATTGCCGACGGTATCGATCGATGTTGCTATCGCAGTGTCGATCGATATATGTTGCCGTCGATCGATGACTCTATGAGAGTATCGATCGATATAGTATCAGATCGGTTTGAAACTGTGTTCACCCGAGAATATCTGTCAGACCGGCTGTCGCATCGTGCCTAAATAGAGTCTTGGCTTAGCCAAATGATTTCAGGAAAATGACTATCGAATTAGTCACTCCATAATCATAACTCTAGGTAGCAAATCTAGAGTAAGCATTAGGGTTCATTTAGATAATGAATATAACAACTCAACAATCCATAGTTGGGGCTAATATTTGAACTCCAAATCTAACAAATGAATCTACTCAGACATAGCCAAGAGATTCATAGCAAAAGAATAAGATGAAAAGAAAATACTTTTATTGCTAAATAGAATACAAAAACTTAGATCAAAACTTTTTGAAAATATCTTGATGTCTTTCTAGGACTCATAGGCATAACTATAAATATGGAGTACTATTAGGTTAAAAACTCGTCAGGGACAATCTTGTAATTTGGTGAGAACTTGGGCTTCAAGTCAGGCAAGTAAATCTTGCTCATCACGCTCTGTATCGATCGATGGTACACTACGTACATCGCTCGATGGAGTATCTCGACTTCAACTTCTACTGAATCGTCATCGATCGATTACACAAGGTGTGTATCGATCGATATGTGTCTCTCAATGTCGGATCTTCATAGTCAACTTGTAAAACTCTCCTTTAAGCTCCATAAGGCACCTAAATCATCACTTTACGATAAAATGCTCATGAACCTGAAAACATACCTAATAGACTCCAAAACATAGATAATTATAATAAAAACATATAGAAATCATGTCCAAAAACGGGTCAAAATCATGGTATATCAAAGAATCATGAATCCAAAGCTAGAGGTCAGTGAGTTAATGTTAGATATTCCCGCTTTAGAATCTCAGTTACCTAGACATTTGAGCAATTGCAAAGGGCTTTTGCTATGTTCCACGGGTAATGGCGCTATGGTTTGAAACCCGTATTTAGGACATATTAGATGGATTGAGCCCGAGAGTAAACACCTATCATTAAATTTTATGGTATAGGTTATGGTTATGATAATCGTTACAAGACCCTTGTGTCTTATAAGAAGTAACTAGATTTTGACCCGCCCTTAAAGAGGGCGGGACAACCGTTTTCGCTTTAAATTTATTCTCTTGTTTGATTATTCACAAGTATGTATAGACATGAGTATCCGGGTTCAGATAGATTGTCGTTAATAATTTTGGTTTGGTCCACCATATATAGATTAAATACGATTACATACAATTTAATGTGTGGTGTAAGATTAAATTTTCTTATTAGATAACAAATTTTAGAGACCCGGTGAAATTATGAG
>CAKOAT010887376.1:192979-279308 GCA_932364175.1 Eruca vesicaria subsp. sativa
TTAAATTTACTTGAAAGATAAGTTATTAGCATAAATGGTGTACATATATAATGTTTGGTTCATGATTTTATAATCTGTTATATAACAGCAAATTACTATTTAACATTAAGTACTTTCGTATTTGCTTAAAAATGCTTTTTTATATCATTAGGAATAGTTACTTTTTACCATATAGTCAAAAGGCAAATTATAAATAAAAATTGCAAATATATTAAGGTAATTAATAAACATGATATTTCTATAATTATCATCATAATTGCCGACATTTAGGAATATTGATTTTGTAGTTTAAATCAGTGTTATAATATTGTTATTAAAATTAAAATGGAGAGATAATCAAGGCAATATATTGTTGGAAAAAGATTTGGTGGAAAAAGATTTGGTGGAAAAATAATTAATAAAAACTATAGGTTTTAAATAATACGGTGGCAAAGATCTGTAAATATTTCCAAAAATCAAGGGGACCTCAAAAAAAGGCCTTGTGTTTTAATAGTATAGATGGGCTCCTATTAGGGGTGGACGTTCGGATATCCATTCAGGTTCGGTTCGGATCTATTCGGATTTTGGGTTTTTAGATTCACAAATTTTAGCCCCTTTCGGATATTTCTTAGCTTCGGTTTGGGTTGGGTTTGGATCTTTGCGGGTTCAGTTTAGATACGGATATATAACCCATTAAAATTCTTTTTTAAAATTTTAAAATTGATTATATACTTTAAATTTCTAAAAATCTATAAACAAAATAATGTATTACAAATAATTGAATAATATAAGTTAAAATACCTAAAATTAACATATAGATTAGTTTGATTTGAATATTTGGATTGTGAATCAATAATTTTTAAGTATTTTTGATGTTTTGAGTGTACTTTAGCAGTTTTAGACATGTATGTACAAGTATTTTGAACAAATTCAAAGTATTAAATATATATATTGAATGTTTTTATATACATTAAATCTAAAATAACTAATATATATAGGTATATAAATCTCTTTCGGATATATTCGGGTATCCGAAATATTTCGGTTCGGGTCGGGTTTGGTTTCGGTTCTTTAAATACCAAAATTTTGAATCCATTCGGATATTTAATCAATTTCGGTTCGGATTTGATACTAGTTTTTCGGATTGGGTTTGGTTCGGTTCTTCGGATCCGGATTTTTTACCCAGCCCTAGCTCCTATTACCAAGACATTTTGGAAAATCCATGACTTTGCATCTGATGCGTGGAAGGACCTACACACTATGGTCATGATATCTGTTGGCAGTAATAGTAGTACTCAGAAAGGAGGATCTATTACATTTCTCACCACATGTGGTGTATCGTTGAATGGAACTTGGTTCGGATTGCTTCTTATGACGAGACAACGTACTTGTTCTTCCTAATTAACTTTGATTTCCGATGGGAGCCTTCTACAAATTCTATGATCTACCTTGTTAGGATAATCATCATCATCAGGATACACTTGTCATTGGGGGTTTTCAAAGGAGATTTGGGTGACCAAGAACAAGATTCATAAAATGGGCGGTGAAGATGTGGACTGGATGAATTTCATGGAATTGTCAGTTACCTACTCTAGTGAAGACTATCCTACTCGCAGCCAAGTTTCTTCATCGACGATAACAGACTTGTCATATGTTCTTGCGACAATACTGGTCGAGCTTGGATCTATGTTGTGGGGAACAATAAATTGATCAGTAAAAATCAAAATAGATCTTGTTGTTGATCTTTGGCCTTTGCATCGTTCCTTTACTCCTAGTTTGGTCTCGGTTCCTCAAGGCCAAAGAGGAGAAGCACAATTACAATTTAATCACCATTACATTCGTTCTTCATAACAACCATCTTTTTCTGTTCTAGTTTTACGTTCCTTTTTTACTTTTTGTTTTCCTTTCATTTTACAAAATTCTTTTAGAATATTTTGGAACAAACTAGATAATATTTAGCGGTTCAGTGTAACTTTTGTGGTTTTGACTATGTTAGGCATGGTTATTTTTTTCTTTTCAAGTAACCTTTGTTTATGAAAAAAAAAAAACCAAAAAAAATATAACTAACTTAAGATTTACTATAAAGGAACTATCTCTATAATATTATTTGAGAAGTCACTTTCTTATGTGTCGCGCTCACGTTAACTTTCACGATGGTTGATTACTATGATATCTTTAATGAATTAAAAAATATATTTAAAGATTATTATTTCTTTTTCAAAATTTCCAAATAACAATATAAAATAAAAAGGAAACATTATAAAATTTACAAAACTATTTAAAACGAAAATATAAGTATATAGAAATATGGTTTCATAAAAAAAGGAAAGTTCACAAAATAATAATATTTAATTTAAATATATTTTAAATAACATAAAATATACTTTTGAAGTAATAAAATACTTTATATCTATATCTTCTTAGATGAAAAACAATATTTATATATAATGTGATTCCATAAAAAAATTTCATACAACTAATCTTGATATTAGAAAAAGAAATATTTTTTTCTTTAAAAAAATAATTTTAGACAATAATATATATATATATATATATATATATATATTCATAGTAATTGTTTTTCTTTGGTATATATCTATCTATTTTATTAGATGATTACATAAAATAATTAAGTAACATAAACTGATATATGTTTAATTGAATTTTTTTATGATTTGTATTTTTGACATTTAAATTATATTTTACTTATATAATATATTTTCTCAAAAACAATAACATTTTTTACTGCATATTTTAACAGATATTAAAAATAAAACTAAAAATAAATTTTAATAATAACCATTTTTTGATTAAATAACTACAATTATTTTAAAATATCATAACACTATATAATTTAACGAAGTAGATATAATATATTTTAAGTGTTAAAATTATACGTTTTCTTAATAATTCTTTTGATTTTTAATTTTATGTTTTTGTGTTTGTGGAACTTAATTAACCATAATCAAAATACTTAAGCAAACCAGAATCCTTATTTTTAAAATTATTTAAAATAAATTTTAGTTTTTCATCCAATCAGTCTAAATATTGTAAATATTGATATGTGTTCATAAACTTCCAAAAATATATTAGTTAATTATGTATGTAATTTAGAATCAGAAAATTTAGTTTTTTATTTTTTTCTTTCTAAGCACAAAAAAGTCTTAAGTTATACATAATCTTATTAGATATACTTATATTTCTAAGATAACAACCGGCATAAATGCAAATAGGACAATTAATCAAAAAAATACTATATTTAGGTTAAAAAAGATTATAGTTGAATTCAAAGAAATAGATAGAATCTAATATATCCAAATGATAACTAAATCAACCGTAAAAACAATAAAACTGACAAAATATAACATATCTAAAATTATATATATAATTAAATTAATATAATATTATTAATATAAATTATACCTACAAATTATAAATTAATTTAAAATAAATATCAATAAATTATTATAATATATTTATTTTATAAATATTTATGTCCGTGTATGAGCATGGGAAAATCACCTAGTTATGAAATAAATATGAAAATAATAAAATAAAACGACTTGATAAACACGAACAGGGAGAATATTGCGGGATCGAATGTGAATATGTAACAAAACCTGAAAACTACAATAGTCAATCTGAAAATTCAGCGACTGAGAAACAAAAACAAAAGAACCCTATAGTGGCCAACAAGGAGAAGCTTCCATGGGACTTGGTGGAAGATATCCTCTCACGTGTGCCTCCTAAACCACTTGTCCGATTCAGAACCGTTTGCAAGCGATGGAACACTCTCTTTGGCGACAAGACTTTCACCAACAACCACAAGATGACGTTTCAATTTATTTTAGTAACTAAATCCAAGATTTATTCGGTAAGCCTCAATCCGGAGATAGAGGTGCGCGAGTTACCCTTAGATATCCCCGGTTTAAAACATCAGATACCTGATGACTTGGTCGATTGCAATGGCCTCTTGCTATGTGGCATGGGTAAAGGAGCCGAAATTTTTAACCCATGGTTAGGAAAGACCAGATGCATCCAGGCTGGATCTAACCAACCGAGACTGAATTTTCTTGGCATAGGTTATGATAAAGATAGGAGAGCTGACAAAATTGTTTATAAGACCCTTGCGGATGCAGGTACCTATGGGTGGAAAATCCATGACTTTGCCACATGTGCGTGGGAAGACCTAGGGCCCGAAGAAGCAAAACAAGGAACACCGCGTAGACGTCGTAGTCTTGCTTTACACTCGACAAGAGGTGTGTCATTGAATGGATCTTTGTATTGGATTGCTTATTACAGGACTCATCCTAAGTTTGTCATATATAGCTTCAGTTCCTCGATAATTTGTGATCTACCATGTGGGAATAGCGCTCTTAAAGATGCTCTTGTCCTTAGCCTTTATAAAGGAGTTCGGTTTTCGTTGTTAAAGCAGTGCCATGTAACCAAAAAAATTAATATTTGGGTGACCAAGAACAATATTGCAAGCCGGTGCCATAAGAAAGTGAAATGGGAGAATTTCATGGAAGTTTCAATCCCTAACTTGCCTGATTTAGTACAAACCAAATGCTACCCTCAGCCAAGTTACTTCATTGACGATAAAAGGAACGAAAAAAAGCTCGTCGTGTGTTCTTGCGATGTAAATGGCCGGCCTTGGATCTATGTTGTTTCTGAAAGTAAGTTGATAAGTAAAACCCGATTGGATTCTGTGGCTGATCCTTGGCCTTTGCATTGTGCCTGTTTCCCCAGCTTAGTCTCTGGACCTCTAATAGAAGACGAAGGTGCATTGCAACGACAAAATATTTTCCCTTTATTTTGGCTTTTTGTTTGGTTGTTTGGGAAGCTAAAGTCATTTTTCGCGAGATAATTTATTTTTAGTTGTTTTTTTTTTAACACATTCTTCATTCATAACTTAAACGATTACATGGACAAAGACAACATTGAACATACAATGTCTGGTCCTTTTGGAAATTTCAAGAACAAAGCAAGATAAAGATAGAGACACAAACTTACACAAGTTTGATAGAGTGTCGAAATTTAATTCAAAGGAGCCACTCGCAAATAATCTCATGCAGAAAGTACTGCGTCCTTCAAAATTTTCAGACTTGGGAATAGTCACCGTATATCGTGACGTTGAACGCTCCACAACCTCGAGTCTCACCGGGATGAGTCTCGTCATATCTTCCGGTTCCAAACGAACCATTACACAAGATAAGAAGCAGTTAGGAAAACGAGAATACTCATTGGCTTTGACACCAAGAGAAAAGTACCTCTCAAAAGGAGGAGTTTTGATGGAAAGATTCACTCCTACAAAGAGGAGGATGGGAGAAAACGCTCTCTCATGGCCCCGGCATGAGGAAATTTGGCTAGCCATTATTGTAAAAATGGCTGAGGGACTGCAATCTTGAATCTTCAATAGACTTTGATTAATTCCAGAGATTGCACCAGGAACCCAACTAACATAAGATGGATGTGAAGATTTTGGCAGTGGATAGCACATGTCTACGCCAGTGACGAGAAACCATGGATGAAACGGTTCAGAAATTTTCCCCTTCACACCGACTGAACGAGATATTAGCTTCACGATAGATTCCAAGGGAGCAAGCAATGAGTTCAGGCAGACACTTCCACGTCTAGCATTACCGTGCCGGAACCAGGAAGATTTGACTAAAACAAAGTTGAGCCACTGGTCAGCGATGTCCAAAAAGCGTAGCAAAAGTGAGCCTTCGTCGGTATGTGCTACTGCAAATGGTGTTCTCGGTGAGAGTCCAAGGCCTTCGAGGCTCACAGATCTGGCTTGCAGTGAGCAAGAGGGGTCAGTATGATTGGCGAGGCAGGTCTGAGAAGGGTCTTTCAGGGAACTTCCGGCGAAAAGTTCAGAGGAACAGTAAGAAACAGCCGGCGGTTCTACAGGAGCGGAGGGGGGCATGGGTGAGCTTAGCCAATTTCTCCAAGGAGATACAGCTTCAAACCTTGCCATTAACAGTTGAGAACAAGCTCCTGGGTAAAATTCTTCGGGGCTTTCACCCGAGACGCGGTTAACACTCACAACAGGAGGGGAGATTGGAGTTGCAGAACAGAGAAGAATAAGCCATGTGGATAAGGAAACAGCTAGCACCGGTTTCATCTGGCGTTGTATCCTTCTTCTTTGCAAATTCAGAGATCTCCAAACACCAAAAGACAAGAGCTTTAAAAATGGACAGTAGAGAGATAAAAGGTTTGAAACGAACAGAGAGAGGAAGAAACAGAGGAGATGAACAAGAGGATCCCGGCGCCGGCTAGATCTGGCTTCACCGGCGCCGAAAATAAGAAACACAAAAACTGTCTCGATAATCGTGTCTGTAAGCATTAGGGCGAACTTACTGTCTCGATAATCGTGTCTCGATAATCGTGTCTGTCGATTGAATGATGAATGGATTCACTAAGTTTAAGTCTAGTGGCCATGAGTTCAATTTGGTAACAGGAGAATTTGCTAGCTTTCACTTGTTGGATTATTGAGCTTTTGCGATAGTTTTAAAATGGTTTTGTTGAAGTAGATCTTGCATACAAGTAGGTATCATAACCCAACAAGAAGAAGCAGAAAAGGAAATGTCAGCACAAAGGAATAATTATGAACTTGGACTAAATAGGTGGAGTTTTGTGAGGCCTGGTCAATTCATATGTTGATTTCCTTGCTAAAGGCAAACAAGAAGCTTAATGGAAGCACATCATTGCCAAAGTGACTGACCCCTCTTCCCGCTAGACATATTTCGAGGATTATCTTCAACCACCACAATGCTGTAAATTAGTTTATAAACCTAAACTAGGTGTTTTGTTCGCCTGTACGGATATAATAATTTTACAGATATTTTAAAGTAAATACATATATCAGTTTTAATATAATTAAAATATTACTATTCCTACCTTTAAAATATTTAATAAAAACTAAATAATATTTTTTTCATATATACAATGTTCTTATAGTAACATATAACTTTTATCTTGTAACATAAACTTATAACATTCATGCTTTTGAAATATTTAATAATAATTTTTTTACATATGACAAAGTTTTTCAATGTAATAAAATTATCTCTTATTGCGTAAAATGAACTTGAAAACATTAATATCTACATAAAGTTACATACAATTATATAGGGATTTGTCTTTTATAATTAAAAACTTTTGAGGAATTTGCCAAATATAACTCAAAACATGATTTTAAATGCAAAACTATATTCAAATTTTAATCAAATGAAAAACTAACCTAGAAGCCTTGTGAAATTACAGTCATCCGCTTGTGACCAAACAAAAAAAAAATTCATTTTTACGAATAGAGCTCTAGAAAGTCATCTGAGTCTTCTGAGATACTATAAATTGTCTAGATAACTTACACAGAAGTCTTCTGGTATAGTTAATCTTAAAAATAATTGTTTTTTTTGAAAAATATGTTGACAAGTCAAAAATTGAAATCATGTAATTATAAACAGTTTTAAGTGATATAAATTAAGATATAATAAAATTGAATAGTTTTCAACATAGATGAGTGAAAGTAGTTAAAATTGGAAACATATGTTGTTGTATTGTATGTATTCTTAGGATTAGATTTTGGAAAGGTGAAATGTTTTTTTGAAAATTTAATTTTTTACATATATGTGTTTATTTCAGTGTATAGTAAACACTTTTTAAGTTTAATTTGATTTTATGAAGTGTTTAGTTAGTTAATTTAGTTTAGGGGTTATATTTAGGTTCTAGACGACTAATAGGTAAGTCGCCTGGCGATTAGAAAACTTTTCTGAAAGTCTTCTAACTTTCGCTAAAATATTTAGTTTCCCACTAAAAATATTTAAATTTTCTATTAGAAGACTTACTTGAAAGTCTTCTGAATCGGAATATAATTAATCTTATTATACATGAGACAAACCAACGTTTGCTCCGAAGAGCAACGGAAGCGGAAGTGAGACATGGCCTTTTTCTGATGCATCCAGAGAAGGCACCTGGACCGGATGGTATGACTGCTTTGTTTTTCCAGCATTCCTGGCATATCATCAAAAAGGATGTCGTGGATTTGGTTAATAATTTCCTGTCCTCAGGGGAGATGAATTCGAGGCTGAATATCACAAATATCTGTCTCATTCCAAAAACCGAAAGACCCACAAGAATGACGGATATGCGTCCCATTAGCCTCTGTAATGTGGGATACAAGATTATTTCTAAGGTACTGTGTCAACGGTTGAAGGCTTGTCTCCCAAATCTGATATCAGAGACGCAGTCGGCGTTTGTCCCAGGAAGATTGATTTCGGATAATATTCTGATTGCTCAGGAAATGTTTCATGGTTTACGGACGAATAAATCATGCCAGAATAAATNGTCCCATTAGCCTCTGTAATGTGGGATACAAGATTATTTCTAAGGTACTGTGTCAACGGTTGAAGGCTTGTCTCCCAAATCTGATATCAGAGACGCAGTCGGCGTTTGTCCCAGGAAGATTGATTTCGGATAATATTCTGATTGCTCAGGAAATGTTTCATGGTTTACGGACGAATAAATCATGCCAGAATAAATATATAGCAATTAAAACGGATATGAGTAAGGCATATGATAGAGTTGAATGGGATTTCATCAAAGCGTTATTACATAAAATGGGGTTTGATTCTCATTGGGTCAAACTTATGATGGCGTGTGTATCTTCAGTGCAATATAGGGTACTTTTAAATGGAACTCCCAGGGGGAATATTTTGCCGAGGAGAGGGCTGCGCCAAGGAGACCCACTTTCCCCTTACCTATTTATCATGTGTACAGAGGCGCTTATTGCTAATATTAAAAAAGCTGAGAGGGGCAAACTTTTAACAGGAATGAAGGTGGCGAGAGCATGCCCTCCGATATCCCATCTTCTGTTCGCGGATGATAGCTTATTTTTTTGTAAGGCTCAAAAGGAGGAATGTAGTACTATTCTTAGTATTTTACAAGATTATGAGAACGTCTCTGGTCAGGTGATTAATTTCCAGAAATCTTCAATCCAATTTGGATTTAAGATAGATGAATCAACTCGAGAGGATATGCGAAATATTCTAGGGATTCATAATGTAGGAGGAATGGGTTCATATTTAGGGTTACCTGAGAGCTTGGGAGGCCCAAAAACACAGGTGTTTGGGTTTGTCCAAGATCGACTGTCTAACAGGGTCAATGGTTGGACTTTCAAATTTTTTTCCAAAAGAGGGAAGGAAGTGGTTATTAAGTCGGAGCTCACAGGCCTACCAAATCATGTTATGTCATGCTATAGAATTCCAAAATCGGTCACATCTAAATTAACAGGAGTGGTTGCACAATTTTGGTGGAGCCCGGGAGGAAGTACAAGAGGGATGCATTGGAAATCGTGAGATAAAATGTGTATTGCAAAGGAAGATGGGGGATTGGGATTTAAGGATTTCCATGATTTTAACACGGCGATGTTGGGAAAACAATTTTGGTGGCTGGTAGAAAGGCCGGATACACTATTTTCGAGAGTGTTCAAGGGACGATATTTCAGGAATACTTCACCCCTGAAGTCTCCACGATCTTACTTGCCTTCCTATGGTTGGCGTAGTATTGTCTCTGCTAGATCTCTGGTTGTCAAAGGACTAATCAAACGGGTGGGAACAGGATCCTCCATCTCAGTATGGAATGATCCTTGGCTCCCAACCACTCGCCCGAGACCAGCAATTTGTAATCTACAAAATTTCGATCCGAATCTTACGGTGGATTGTCTGATCGATCATAATTCACGGAAATGGAATTTACCGGTTATTAGAAGTCTGGTAGTCCCTGAGGATGTCAAAATTATTGAAGCTATACCTTTGAGTAAGACCAGACTACTAGATCAAGATGGATGGCATTTTACGACCAATGGAAAATACACAGTCAAATCAGGTTATCAACTTGAAAGGATATATCCGGACAGAGAAAAACAACCTTTAGAGTATGGACCTACGGTAGATCTTTTGAAAGCCCATGCTTGGAAACTTCGATGTCCTCCAAAGATGAGACATTTTATTTGGCAACTTCTAACGGGCTGTATTGCGGTGAAGAAAAATCTGAGGATTAAGGGGATCCAGGGGGAGATAAAATGTGAGCGATGTGGGGCTCCTGAGGAGTCTGTTAATCATGTTTTTTTCGAATGTCCCCCTGCAGTTCAGGTATGGGCACTCTCTAAGATCCCTTCAGGACCGGGTTTCTTTCCAACTCAAGCTTTATTCACGAATATTGATCATCTATATTGGAGGGTCAGACCTAAAATGGATGATCATCACTTTGTATGGATATTTTGGTATCTTTGGAAAGCAAGGAATAACAAGGTTTTTAGTAATATTGTTGTCCCACCTATGGATACCCTGAGGTTGGCGGAGACGGAGTCGACATTATGGGAGGAGGCTCAAGTATCAGTACAACAACATGCTACAACGGTACAGGGGATTAATGAGATTAGATTACCACAGATACCGGGGCGTTGGTGTTTTATTGACGGATCGTGGAAGGTCGGCGGGATGTTTTCGGGACAAGGGTGGTATAGCACTCTTCCAGGTTATCAAGGTTTAATGGGGGCACGGAATACGAGACCGTCATTATCACCCTTACACTCAGAAATGGAAGCTCTAATATGGGCTATGGAGAGTATGAGAAATTTGCGCCAGACACAGGTAACTTTTGCGACGGATTGTGTTCAGCTGGTAAGGATGGTTTCTGCACCAGAGGAATGGCCAGCGTTTGCAAATTATTTGGAGGACATCAAAATTCTCAAAGACAGCTTCACACATTCAAACCTCATTCATATTTTAAGGACACTGAATACAAAGGCGGACAGTCTAGCACGTAGTGCCAGGAAGAAATCGTCGTATGTTGTTCATATGGATGTGGAGTTACCATTTTGGTTTGCATAGTCTGTTTAGAGTCTGTTTCTTTTGCTGACAAAAAAAAAAAATTAATCTTATTAGAATTTTTTCTCCTTATATAAAAAAAATTTACACATGTTCTCTACTCCTCTCAAATAACTGCAACAAAAATGTAATGTTTCTCATTCTAAAACTCTCCAACCCCTCTGTAATATCTTTAAACTTGTAAACACAAAATTTTATATCAATTTATTATTTTTGCCCCATGTCTTTCTCACTAACTTATCTTATTTTAGCAAGTTTTTCATCACATGGTTCTCATCTTCCACTCATTAAAGGTAGATATATTAATTTTAGATATATATTTTTGTGTGTTCTATACAAAGGTAGATCTATCCAATCTTCCACTCATTTTCTCTATTTTTAAGCCATTTGAACATTTTTGGATATGTAGGTTTTTCAGTTTTGGATTTGGATATAAAGGTTTTTCAGATCTGGATCAGACTATAGAAGACTTCTCGAAAGTCTTCTAAAATAAAATGCGCTAGAAGACGTCCAGGACTCAAAGTCATCTGGAAGACTTCGTAGAAGTCTTCTGACGAAGTCTTCTCCCATATCTCTCTTTCATAACAGATTTGAGCGTTTTGGTATGTTTTTATAATTGATTTTTCTTCATTTGGTAACCTCATGTTGCATAACGTTCTTACCTTTTTTCAAAACTAAAACTCTCCAAACCCACTATAATCTTTTTGACTTGAAAACACCAACCTTTATATGAATTTTTCATTTTTGTCTCATGTCTTTCTCACTAATCTATTTTTGTTGCAGGTTTTTAATATATGGTTCTCATCTTTCACTTAGATATGTACGTTGTGTGTCTTATAAAAGTATATCTATATAATCTTCCACTCATTTTCTCTGTTTTTAAGTCATATAAACATTTTTTGATATGCATGTTTTCAGATATGGGTTTGATATACATGTTTTCAGATATGGATCAGACTTTGGAAGACTTATGGGAAGTCTTCTCGGACGTATTCTAAAATATAATGTGCTAAAATACTTCCAAAAAAATCTCTCAGAAGACTTCGTGGAAGTCTTCCAGAAAAATTCTGAAAGTCTTCTGACGGAGTATTCTTCCATATCAAGTGGAGTCCAAACTTGTCATTGTAGAGGAATGATCACTACAAAAAAAGGTTAGTTTGAATCACTTGTTTTCTATATTCGCATTAGTTATAAATGATACAAAAAACTTTTACATCACTTACAAAAATGACTTAGTTTTTGGTGATGCAAATAATTTGTATCAGTTTGTTCAAAATTGATGTAAAAATAGTTAATATTTCCATCAATTACTTTAAGTGATATTAGTAAGTGTCAGTTGGTAAAAGTGATGTTACTGTTTACATCATTTTTTTATAAATGATGTTTGTATTAGTTTCAATTTAACAAATTGATTGTAATTATTTAAATCATTTACTATTAGCTGATGTAACATTAATATCATTTTGTTCTAATTAATTTTGAATATTTTTATCAGTTACAATAATTGATGCTAAAGTTAATGTAAATTTTGTGAATTTTAAATTAATTTAAAAATATTTGATTAATAATAAATTTCTTAATAATCCTAAATTTTTTAAAAATAAATAATTATTTTTTTATTAATTAATACTTATAGCACAAATGGTGTTAATATTTATTAAGATTTTCATAACAGAAATGAAATTTGAAATATTTTGAGACAATTTATATTAATACATAAAAATAAAATCATTTACAAAAAATAAAATAAAATAATCATAAACAATCAACCTAGATTACAATCGTGTTTATGTTTATGATCCTCAACCTTCCTTGATAAGATGAAACTGAATAAAATCAGTAAACCATCAATAGCTTTTCACGGAGACTTCTATTCCTGAGTTTGCAAGAGGGTCTTCATAATCGTCCATGAAGATACTGGACTCTAACAAAAAATGAATCTGATAAACATATAAAAATTTCTAATAGTCAAATAAATAAAAGAGAACTAGAAGAAGAGGACCAAACGAAAAATATATATTACCTTTACTTCGTCACGTTAGGAGAGTCTAGTTTTCTTTCAAATCATTCATAAGACTAGTAGAATCATAACTCATAAGAAAGATGGTTGATTCTTGTTGATTTTTATGAATCAATTAGCCAGAATGTATTGTTATAAAAATTTCAAGAAATGGACAAGAAGAACGGAGACGAAAGAATGAGGATCCCAAAATAATATGCCTTTTAAGATAAAACAGTTATAGAAGAACATGGGGGAAAATAAATTAAAGCTAAAAAACTAACTAAAGCCATGAAAATAGTAACCACATCTCGTAAGTTTAGGTTGTTTTTGAAAATTAAATTTTAAATTAAAAGAAATGTTTTAAATGATGCTAGTTAACATAGAATAACATCAGTTTTATTTAATCAATGCTAAAAAAATATATAGTAACCTAATTTTGTTAGTATCAGTTTATTTCCGATGTAAATGATGTCAACCAAAAATAATAATTGTATCAGTTATTTAACTGATGTAAATTTATATAATAACATCAGTTATTTTAACTGAAACAAATTAATGAAAATTATATCATTTTTATTGAAGCGATGTAAAACTAATTGATATTAGTATCACATATATCAACTGATTTTAAATTATATATTTTTGTGTCATTTGTAAATAACTAATTTAAAATAAAATCATTTAGATAATTGATACAATTTAAGTGATACAATTCAATCTTTTTGTTGTAGTGGATCTATAATAGTTTTGTTTGTGGTATGTTTTGTGATTTGCATGTGTACTCCTTTAGTTGTGATTTTTTTTTTATAAATTTGAAGAGATATAAAAGGAAAAAAATTGGTAAATATGTTAATTTTCCACAATATTATCTTGCCAAAATTACTTGACATAATTGAAATTATTGATACAACTTCAATAGCAAAACACAATAACACAAAAGAGAAGAATCTCAAGAAAACTAAGAGAGAAGAATTCTCAAGAAAACTTAGTCAAATTCACAAAGGATAAAACCTTACATAAGTTCATAGATAGAACACTTTCATTAGAAGTCTTCTCAGAAGACTTAAATTTAAAATGGGAAATTGAAATATAAGCGGCAAATTTAAGCAAAAAATTTAAATTTAAGTGGGAAATTCAAAATTTTAAGTTAAAATTGAAATTTCAAATTTCTTGAAAGTTAAAAAGTATATCTTATGATCTAAGAACACACATTAAACCATGTTACTTGATTTCTTAAAGTCACTTAACACTTTTGAAAATTAAATAAACATATCTTAAAGTTACTTAACAAATTTACAAAAAACTAACGTAGAAAACTTCCATGGAAATCTTGTGGAACATTAATACACATGATTGTTGGTAAACTCATAACTAAAACCAAATATGTTATGAATTTCATTCATGAGCTTAAATATCGACTAATATATATGAATAAACATGAAAATGTTAAAAAGTCCTTATAGTCTTAGAGAAAATGAAAGTTTATTAAACATTGACGTAGACAACATACATGGAGGTCGTCTAGTAGACTTCTAGAAAGTCGTCCATTTAGGTAAGTTTTGCAATTGACTTTTAACCTAGACGACTTACATGAAAATCGTCCATCTCTGTTTGTTTAAAAAAAACTCGTGAGAACTTCCATGTAAGTCATCTAGGGTAAATGATAGACCATGATTTTGACCCACTATTGGTCATATTTTCTATATGTTTTTATTATAATTATCTATGTTTTGGAGTCTATTAGGTATGTTTTCAGGTTCATGAGCATTTTGTGGTAAAGTGATGATTTAGGTGCCTTTTGGTGCTTAAAGAAGAGTTTTCCAAGATGACTATGAAGATCCGACATAAAGAGACACATATCGATCGACACACACCCTGTGTAATCGATCGATGACGCTTCCATAGAAGTTGAAGTCGAGATACTCCATAGATCGATGTACGCAATGTACCATCGATCGATACAGAGCGTGATGAGCAAGATTTATTTGGCCAACTTGAAGCCCAAGTTCTCACCAAATTACAAGACTGCCCCTGACGAGTTTTTAACCTAATTGTACTCCCTATTTATAGCTATGCCTATGAGCCTAAACAGATATGAAGTTTTGAACCAAGTTTTGTATTCTATTCTATTTAGCAATAAAAGCATTTTCTTTTCTTCTTATTCTTTTGCTATGAATCTCTTGGCTATGTCTGAGTAGATTCATATGTTAGATTTGGGGTTCAAATAGTTATGAGGGATTAGTCCCAACTATGGATTGTTGAGTTGTTATATTCATTATCCAAATGAACCCTAATGCTTACTCTAGACTTGCTACCTAGAGTATTGATTATGGAGTGACTAATCTAATAGTCATCTTCCTAAAATCAGTTGGCTAAACCCAGACATTTAACTACAAGAAAACAATTTTTTTACTAGGGCAATATCCGTGGTTAATTCGTCGTAATAGGACATTTACAACGAATTAACTAGGAAACGCGTTTCGTTGTTAATCGCCCGTCGTAATGCACATTTCGTCGTAAAGACCACGTAACGTTACGAGGAACAGGTGTCGTTGTAAAGGAGAAGTAGAATATTTCGTCGTAAGATCGACGTTAACCAGCGACGTAAAGTCCACGTTTCATTTCGACGTAACTACCACGTAAAGATTCGATGTTAAGTCGATGTAAATTTACGAGTAGATTACTAGTAGAACATGTAAAGTCGTAGTAAATATTACAACGAACTTACTTGTAATTAGATGTTAAGTCGTTGTAATGTTTACAACGAAATTACTTGGACTGTTTATATATAATTTATAATTTAAAAAAAGTTTTATATATTTTTATTTATAAATTTTGTAATTTAAAAATATAAAAACAAAAATTTTTAAAATTAAAATTGTTTAAAAAACATTATATTAAAAAGTCATAAATAATATATAAATTTATAATACAAAAGAAAATAAAATAAAATAAAACTACGGCATGTTGGTGCGGAGGTACTCGTCGGGGCGGCTGACTTCCGGGCCTGGTCGACCGGTTGACTCAGGAGGATGCTGCTCCATTCCGAGAGCCGCTCGTCTTGCATTTAGTGCTCTCTGCATAACCGGGTTATCGATGGCCACGATGTCCAACAAATCTTCAAGTGAGTCCAAACGCACCTGCTGGGACTGCATCCGAGACCGTAGCTGAGAAGTTTCCTCATCCCGGCGCGAAGTGTACGAAGAAGTTGCCCTTGGAACTTCGTTAACGGAGCCTATTCCCACCGTCCGTCCCTTCTTTCTAGGAGCCACCTTGTTTCAAAAAAAGGTTCATTAATATTGAAATAATAATTAATAAAATCGAATTAATATAAACAAATTAAAATTTATTCAAATATTTTACCTCTTCAAAAATCCGATCGACTTCTTCTGTAGTCAATGTGACGGGTGACCCATCGGGAGCCTGCTGGATTAAATGTGTCTGCCGCTCCTCAACCCGAGAAACCACATCGTTATAGAGTCTCTCGGAACGTGGATCCACAAAAACTCCCTCTGGTGTGGCGTGAGTCATCCTGAATAGCTCAGTCAGAGATGGCATGACTCCGGTCTTCTCGGCCTAGAAACAAAATAAAAGAGTTAATATTTTTAATTACTTAATTAGCAAATAATTAAAAAAATATTAAAAATAAAACTTACAACATCTAGACGAATCCCAGCGTGCGGCTTTTGGCCGGTTCTATGAAGCATGGGGTCATTGCCGTACTTATCCTTCGTTCTTCGGGAAGAAGAGCAGGAGTTGGACTTTTTGATGGAGGCAGGGAGGCTCCAATAGCGGATGAGACCATTCCATACAAAGTTGGAGATCTCCTTAGGCTTCCCTTCATAACCGTAGAGTTCCCATTTATCCTTCCAATCTGCGACGGTGTTGCAAAGACGAGTCTTGGCTTGTGCTTTAAAAGCCTCTTTCACCTTCTCGTTGATCGATAATGGCCAATGCCACTTTTGCTGAAACAAAAAAAAGATGATTTTAAAATATTAAAAAAATAATATTAAAATAAATATTAAATATTATAAAATCATATTTACCGCAAACATTTTAAACCATGTTATCTTCACGTGGTCTGGAGTCATACTCCAATTCGGATGGGGCTCGAGAAAATACCCCTTCATCGTATCTGAAACACTCCGGCTAACGCGATTGTTTGCTCCAAACGTGGAAAAATATAAATTAAAAAAATAAATGTCATCAGTCATCAGTTTATAAATAAAAATTTACGAATTAAAAAAAAAAACTTACCAATAAGTACCCTGCGGACGATCGGGGTCCAGAATATCTAAACCTTCTCACCCCGGTTGGGCAAGAAGATCCTCCACAGTATAGGAAGCATATGGTGCACTGGGAGGTACCCGCAAATCTGGATGAACCTGATCACCGCCTGCGGGAATAGGATCGGGAATGGGATCGGGAAAGGATGCGGGATTAGGACCGGGATGTCGAGTAGGACCGGAAGGTGGAGGCATCTCATGACATGGTATATCATGGTCGGGATAATATGCCTGAGAATCCGACACACGCTCAGAAGACGACGGTCCGGAAGAAGATGTCCCGATACCATCAGTACCAAACATCTCACTATACGAAGGAGGTGGGTTTTTCGGTTTCGGTCTAGGAGCCATCTAAATTAAAAAAAAAAATGTCATCAGTCATCAGTTTATCTAAAAAAATTAATTACATAATCTAACCATCTAACCTAACCACCTAATTTATTACGTAACCTAATCATCTAAACTAACCACCTAATTTATTACGTAACCTAATCATCTAAACTAACCACCTAATTAACTATCTAACCTAAAACTAAACTAAACTAAGAAAAAAAAAAAAAGAGAGAGGAGGTTACCTTGAGAGGGAGAGGAGGTAAGGAGGAATGAACGAGGCGAATAGCCTCGTATGCGAGTGTGCTTATATAGATAACTGCTGTCGTCGTAAGTTTACAACGAAAGTACCAGGCCCGTGTTTCTATTACGACGAAACTACCAAGCCTGTGTTTTTCACATTACGACGAAAGTACCAGGCCCGTGTTTTTCACATTACGATGAAACTACCAGGCCCGTGTTTTTCACATTACGATGAAACTACCAGGCCCGTGTTTTTTACATTACGACGAAACTACCAGGCCCGTGTTTTTTACATTACGACGAATTAACTAGGAAATATATGAAACCCCGAAAATCAAATCCCTAAACCCCAAAGTTACTTCTTCTTCTTATTCTTCTAAATGTTTCTAAACCCTAAACTTATTATATCAAATCCCTAAACCCCAAAGTTACTTCTTCTTCTTATTCTTCTTCTTCTTCTAAATGTTTCTAAACCCTAAACTTATTATATCAAACAATATTTTTTAAACTTATTATATCAAACAATATTTTTAAACTTATTCTTCTTCTTCTTCTAAATGTTTCTAAACCCTAAACTTATTATATCAAACAATATTTTTTAAACTTATTATATCAAAAAATATTTTTAAACTTATTCTTCTTCTTCTTCTAAATATTTCTAAACCCTAAACTTATTATATCAAACAATATTTTTTAAACTTATTATATCAAACAATATTTTTTAAACTTATTATATTAATACACATCGTGTACTGATATAAAAGAACAACATTTGATACATATTTTACAACATATGGTACATATTTTACATCATTCGGAATCATTCACGTTCTCATCAACATCAGGAGAATCATCATCGCTTATACCTTCGAATTCATCTTCACATGTTTCATCCATCACATCGTCGGGAAGATCTTCGTATTGATGATTATGCTGATCAATAAGAAAGATTTCATCAGTTTCTTGATCAGGTACTTCTACTTGTGTGACACCCGCTTCTTCTTGCAAGGGTGGTTCTTCTCCAGCNAGTTTCTTGATCAGGTACTTCTACTTGTGTGACACCCGCTTCTTCTTGCAAGGGTGGTTCTTCTCCAGCAATTATGCGTCCACGAGGTGTAATCTTGATAACAGCTAACCAAGTTGTTCCTGAACTTCTAAGGCGAGGGTATGGAATGAAGCTAACTTGCTCGGCTTGAGAAGCTAAGATGAAAGGTTCGAATTTGTTGAATCTTCTTGAAGAGTTGACAGCCACAACACCGAATTTGTTAAACCGAACACCCCTGTTCACAACAGGGTCGAACCACTCACATTTGATGAGGACACATCTGAGCTTCAATAATCCCGCAAATTCCACTTCAATAATCTCCTGCAATATCCCATAGAAGTCTGTTTCGCCTTTCACACATATTCCGTAGTTACTAGTTGCCCGACGAATCCCATAGTCGTATGTATGAAACGTAAAACCGCGTGTAAAATACATATGTGATGTGGTGACTTTCGCTACTGGACCTCGGACCAAATCGTGAAACCATGGGGGGTAATATGGATCATCAGCTTCAACCTACAAAATTAATATGTTAACAATGTAGATTAGCATTACTTACGTAATATTTGAGGTATATATATTGCCTGAGATTTTAACCACGTGACATAGTGTTGATCTTTTCGTCGGTCTACTTCACTTGCAGATACTCCAGGTATTGCTGCTTCTACTTGCGTTACAAAGGAACTGCAAATTAAATTTATGTAATCACATCAATATATATAACATCGCACTTCATATAATTTAAATTCACATTACTATTTACCTTTCAAATGAACGTGTCACTGAATGCTCGCAGTTGAGCAGAATATAAGTGTGGGCACTATGCTTATCCTCGTCACTAGACCACCATATTTCTCGCAATCTCCCACCAAACCGTCCAATTTGGCAGAAAATATCANGAATGCTCGCAGTTGAGCAGAATATAAGTGTGGGCACTATGCTTATCCTCGTCACTAGACCACCATATTTCTCGCAATCTCCCACCAAACCGTCCAATTTGGCAGAAAATATCAGGAACATTGCTTACTGGATATGTGGGGATGACTCCACCATCATCATATCTTCTAGGAACTCTTTTTCTTGTACGTACTGTTGGTGAAAAGTAGTATGATGTGAAGTGGGATGTTTCCGCTGTCAAACTCCCCGCAATTATTGAACCTTCCACCTTTGCAATATTTTTTGCTTTCCTCTTTAAATGTTTCATAGCGTGCTCATACGGATACATCCATCCATGGTGAACAAGACCACGAAGCAATGCCTCGTATGCGAGGTGAACAACAAGATGTTCCATGACGTCAAAAAATGCTGGAGGCATAATTTTCTCTAAGTTGCACAATATGATCGGAATGTTCTCATGAAGTTGATCGATAACTTCTTCCTTGAATGTACGTGTGCTTAGGTCTCTGAAGAATGCTCCAATGACTGCAAATTGTATATATAATATTAACATTTCATAATATATGTATATATATTATTAACTAATCAACAATATTTACCTGCAAGTGCTTCATGTACCTTTGCTGGAAGAAACTCAGCAAAAGCGAATGGAAGTAGTCGTTGCATAAATACATGACAGTCATGACTCTTCATTCCTGAGAACTTTTTACCTTGTTCAACACATCTTGAGAGATTAGAGACATATCCATCAGGAAACTTAACTTCTGATTGAACCCAGTTAAACAAAGTCGTCTTCGCTTCTGATGACAATCGGAAGATAGGAACTGGAATGTTTCCATTGCTTTTGATATGTAACTCACTTCTTGAGCAAATATCAGGTAAGTCCATCCTTGACTTTTTGCTATCTTTTGTATTTCCTGGGACATTCAGTATCGTATTCTTGATGTTGTCAAAGAAGTTCTTCTCTATATGCATAACATCGAGGTTGTGGCGTAAAAGAAGATCCTTCCAATAAGGCAGCTGCCAAAATATACTCTTCTTATGCCAATTGTGTCTGACCCCATATCCATCAGGCAAATTTCCAGGAACATGCCAGTTTCCTCCACGGGGAACAGTTTCCTAAGCTCCGTAGTAATCAATTTGCGCTAGGATCTGTTCTCCAATGAGATATGGAGGAGGACTATCCCTTACAACTTTTTTGTACCTAAACAATGTCTTATTTCTTCGGTAGGGATGGGTAAGGGGAAGAATTCTACGATGACAATCAAACCAACAACTCTTCCTACCATTCTTCAATTGAAAAGCATCTGTTGATCCAAGACAATGTGGACAAGATAACCTTCCATGTGTAGTCCAACCAGAAAGCATACCATAAGCAGGAAAATCACTTATTGTCCAAAGCAGTACTGCTCGCAACGTAAAATTATTTTTCAAGGAACAATCATACGTCCTGACCCCTTCTAACCACAAGTCCTTCAGCTCTTGTATCAATGGTTGAAGAAAAACATCTAGGGACCGCTTTGGATGCTTTGGACCAGGGATTAATATGGTCAAGAATAGAAATTCTTGTTCCATACACATCTCCGGAGGCAGGTTGTACGGCGTAAGAATGACTGGCCACAAAGAGTATTGTTTCCCAGACATTCCAAATGGACTAAATCTGTCTGTGCATAATCCAAGATAGACATTTCTAATATTTCTTGCGAAATCTGGATGTACGTTGTTAAAATGTTTCCAAGCTCTTGCATCTGATGGATGAGCAATCTCGCCATCCCGCTGGACATGTTCAGCATGCCACCTCATTGCTGCTGCAGTCCTCTCAGATTGATATAATCTTTTCAGCCTATCTTTGATTGGTAAGTACCACATTCTTTGGTACGGAACCCTATTCCTTCCATGTCCTTGCGGTTTGAATCGTGGCTTCTTGCAGAATCGACACTCTTCTAGCTTCTCATCATCTCTCCAGTAGATCATGCAGTTGTCGATGCAAACATCTATCATCTCCGATGGCAACCCAAGACTATAAACCAATTTCTGAATCTCGTAATAAGATTCAGCTGACACGTTGTCTTCTGGCAAATATTCTTTAAACAACTCCGCCCATGCATTCATACAATTCTCAGGTAAATTATGATTCGTTTTAATATTCATCATCCTAGCTGCTAGAGGCAGTTTAGAGTGACCTTCTCTACAACCAGTGTAGATTGGTTGATTTGCAGCATCTAGCATTTCATAAAACCTTTTTGCATCCAAATTAGGTTCTTCAACATGAACAGTTCCATCTGCTATTGTTGTAGTGGTTTCTAAAAATGCATCAGTAATCATGTCGTGAACCCTATCATGATCTACCATCTGTTCAACACCTTGATTATTACTGACATTCCGAAAATTACTATTACTACTACTAGCTTCATTTCCTCCATAACCCTCCCCATGTTGAAACCAAATATAATACTGTGGTAGAAAACCTCTGTGTACTAAATGTTTCCAGACAGTTTCCGTACGAGCAAATTTTGAATTCTTGCATTTATGACAAGGACAGAACATCTTACCACTTTCCTGCGTGAGCGGTGTACATGCTGCCTGGTTCATGAACGTCTCAAGCCCGCTAAGAAATTCATTCGTCACTCTACCGTCGGAATCTTTATGCATATACATCCAACTCCGCAATTCGAAAATATTTCTTCCATCCGACATTTTTTTGATTTCTTTTTGTGTGGTGGTATGAATTGAGAAATGAGAAATGCTCATATATATAGCAAACCCACGAAAATTGGTAGGTGAAAATTTACAACGTATTTACAAGGAACATATTTACATGGATATTACATGTCTCTAACATATAGGTTACAACCTGTTTACAACGGCATCAGTTACACATTAAAGTCGTGTTCACCTACCAGTATTCGTCGTAAAGCCATAGTAAATTTACGACGAATTTACAACGAAAGTTAAAAAAAAATTTGGATAAAATTTTTTCTTCATTACTTAAACAAACCTAAAATGCGTGGACAGTTACCAGAACAGTTCTCATCAACTTCTCGTATCTATTTATCGACTTCTCGAAAAAAAGTTACCAGGAGTTGATTAGAACTGTTCTGGTGACTGTTCACGCATTATAATTTCTTCAAAAATCGATACATAAGTTATCGATTTTTTTTTTCTACGAAATTTTTTTCTTTCTACGAATTTTTTTGTTTTTGTTTGTGGTGTTCTTAGGAGTGAGTATGAATGACATATATATAGAAAATTTCCGTGTTTGGTTGGTAAAGATTTAACAACGAATTTACATGGAACCCTTTTACTACGATTTTACAAGGCATTTGTACATGCTTTACAACCATGTTACAACGAAAGTAGTTACTTAAGAACACGTTTTTGTTTACTTTTAACGGTTAAACATTACTCGTAATGTACTTGTAACTTTACTTCGTCTTTACAACGAATCTTTCTTTGCCTAGTACCTTCGTCGTAAATTTACTTGTCGTTTACGACGAAGGCATTTTCTTGTAACGTAACTAGTTCATTACGACGAATATGAATTTCGTCGTAAACGACTTGTAACGTACTCGTACCATTATGAGGAAGGAAATTCCTCGTAATTCTTCCTCGTTAAAGGCGTATTTTCTTGTAGTGTTTGTGGTTTTGACTATGTTAGGCATGGTTATTTTTTTCTTTTCAAGTAACCTTTGTTTATGAAAAAAAAAAACCAAAGAAAATATAACTAACTTAAGATTTACTATAAAGGAACTATTATGAAATAAATATGAAAATAATAAAATAAAACGACTTGATAAACACGAATAGGGAGAATATTGCGGGATCGAATGTGAATATGTAACAAAACCTGAAAACTACAATAGTCAATCTGAAAATTCAGCGACTGAGAAACAAAAACAAAAGAACCCTATAATGGCCAACAAGGAGAAGCTTCCATGGGACTTGGTGGAACATATCCTCTCACGTGTCCCTCCTAAACCACTTGTCCGATTCAGAACCGTTTGCAAGCGATGGAACACTCTCTTTGGCGACAAGACTTTCATCAACAACCACAAGATGACGTTTCAATTTATTTTAGTAACTAAATCCAAGATTTATTCGGTAAGCCTCAATCCGGAGATAGAGGTGCGCGAGTTACCCTTAGATATCCCCGGTTTAAAACATCAGATACCTGATGACTTGGTCGATTGCAATGGCCTCTTGCTATGTGGCATGGATAAAGGAGCCGAAATTTTTAACCCATGGTTAGGAAAGACCAGATGCATCCAGGCTGGATCTAACCAACCGAGACTGAATTTTCTTGGCATAGGTTATGATAAAGATAGGAGAGCTGACAAATTTGTTTATAAGACCCTTGCGTATTATCTGAAGGATGCAGGTACCTATGGGTGGAAAATCCATGACTTTGCCACATGTGCGTGGGAAGACCTAGGGCCCGAAGAAGCAAAACAAGGAACACCGCGTAGACGTCGTAGTCTTGCTTTACACTCGAGACAAGAGGTGTGTCATTGAATGGATCTTTGTATTGGATTGCTTATTACAGGACTCATCCTAAGTTTGTCCTATATAGCTTCAGTTCCTCGATAATTTGTGATCTACCATGTGGGAATAGCGCTCTTAAAGATGCTCTTGTCCTTAGCGTTTCTAAAGGAGTTCGGTTTTCGTTGTTAAAGCAGTGCCATGTAACCAAAAAAATTAATATTTGGGTGACCAAGAACAATATTGCAAGCCGGTGCCATAAGAAAGTGAAATGGGAGAATTTCATGGAAGTTTCAATCCCTAACTTGCCTGATTTAGTACAAACCAAATGCTACCCTCAGCCAAGTTACTTCATTGACGATAAAAGGAACGAAAAAAGCTCGTCGTGCGTTCTTGCGATGTAAATGGCCGGCCTTGGATCTATGTTGTTTCTGAAAGTAAGTTGATCAGTAAAACCCGATTGGATTCTGTGGCTGATCCTTGGCCTTTGCATTGTGCCTGTTTCCCCAGCTTAGTCTCTGGACCTCTAATAGAAGACGAAGGTGCATTGCAACGACAAAATATTTTCCCTTTATTTTGGCTTTTTGTTTGGTTGTTTGGGAAGCTAAAGTCATTTTTCGCGAGATAATTTATTTTTAGTTTTTTTTTTTGTAACACATTCTTCATTCATAACTTAAACGATTACATGGACAAAGACAACATTGAACATACAATGTCTGGTCCTTTTGGAAATTTCAAGTACAAAGCAAGATAAAGATAGAGACACAAACTTACACAAGTTTGATAGAGTGTCGAAATTTAATTCAAAGGAGCCACTCGCAAATAATCTCATGCAGAAAGTACTGCGTCCTTCAAAATTTTCAGACTTGGGAATAGTCACCGTATATCGTGACGTTAAACGCTCCACAACCTCGAGTCTCACCGGGATGAGTCTCGTCATATCTTCCGGTCCCAAACGAACCATTACACAAGATAAGAAGCAGTTAGGAAAACGAGAATACTCATTGGCTTTGACACCAAGAGAAAAGTACCTCTCAAAAGGAGGAGTTTTGATGGAAAGATTCACTCCTACAAAGAGGAGGATGGGAGAAAACGCTCTCTCATGGCCCCGGCATGAGGAAATTTGGCTAGCCATTATTGTAAAAAGGGCTGAGGGACTGCAATCTTGAATCTTCAATAGACTTTGATTAATTCCAGAGATTGCACCAGGAACCCAACTAACATAAGATGGATGTGCAGATTTTGGCAGTGGATAGCACATGTCTACGCCAGTGACGAGAAACCATGGATGAAACGGTTCAGAAATTTTCCCCTACATACCGACGGAACGAGATATTAGCTTCACGATAGATTCCAAGGGAGCAAGCAATGAGTTCAGGCAGACACTTCCACGTCTAGCATTACCGTGCCGGAACCAGGAAGATTTGACTAAAACAAAGTTGAGCCACTGGTCAGCGATGTCCAAAAAGCGTAGCAAAAGTGAGCCTTCGTCGGTATGTGCTACTGCAAATGGTGTTCTCGGTGAGAGTCCAAGGCCTTCGAGGCTCACAGATCTGGCTTGCAGTGAGCAAGAGGGGTCAGTATGATTGGCGAGGCAGGTCTGAGAAGGGTCTTTCAGGGAACTTCCGGCGAAAAGTTCAGAGGAACAGTAAGAAACAGCCGGCGGTTCTACAGGAGCGGAGGGGGACATGGGTGAGCTTAGCCAATTTCTCCAAGGAGATACAGCTTCAAACCTTGCCATTAACAGTTGAGAACAAGCTCCTGGGTAAAATTCTTCGGGGCTTTCACCCGAGACGCGGTTAACACTCACAACAGGAGGGGAGATTGGAGTTGCAGAACAGAGAAGAATAAGCCATGTGGATAAGGAAACAGCTAGCACCGGTTTCATCTGGCGTTGTATCCTTCTTCTTCGCAAATTCAGAGATCTCCAAACACCAAAAGACAAGAGCTTTAAAAATGGACAGTAGAGAGATAAAAGGTTTGAAACGAACAGAGAGAGGAAGAAACAGAGGAGATGAACAAGAGGATCCCGGCGCCGGCTAGATCTGGCTTCACCGGCGCCGAAAATAAGAAACACAAAAACTGTCTCGATAATCGTGTCTGTAAGCGTTAGGGCGAACTTACTGTCTCGATAATCGTGTCTGTTGATTGAATGATGAATGGATTCACTAAGTTTAAGTCTAGTGGCCATGAGTTCAATTTGGTAACAGAAGAATTTGCTAGCTTTCACTTGTTGGATTATTGAGCTTTTGCGATAGTTTTTAAATGGTTTTGTTGAAGTAGATCTTGCATAGAAGTAGGTATCATAACCCAACAAGAAGAAGCAGAAAAGGAAATGTCAGCACAAAGGAATAATTATGAACTTGGACTAAATAGGTGGAGTTTTGTGAATAATTATGAACTTGGACTAAATAGGTGGAGTTTTGTGAGGCCTGGTCAATTCATATGTTGATTTCCTTGCTAAAGGCAAACAAGAAGCGTAATGGAAGCACATCATTGCCAAAGTGACTGACCCCTCTTCCCGCTAGACATATTTCGAGGATTATCTTCAACCACCACAATGCTGTAAATTTGTTTATAAACCTAAACTAGGTGTTTTATTCGCCTGTACGGATATAATAATTTTACAGATATTTTAAAGTAAATACATATATCAGTTTTAGTATAATTAAAATATTACTATTCCTACCTTTAAAATATTTAATAAAAACTAAATAATATTTTTTTCATATATACAATGTTCTTATAGTAACATATAACTTTTATCTTGTAACATAAACTTATGAAATTCATGCTTTTGAAATATTTAATAATAATTTTTTTACATATGACAAAGTTTTTCAATGTAATAAAATTATCTCTTATTGCGTAAAATGAACTTGAAAACATTAATATCTTTTATAATTAAAAACTTTTGAGGAATTTGCCAAATATAACTCAAAACATGATTTTAAATGCAAAACTATATTCAAATTTTAATCAAATGAAAAACTAACCTATAAGCCTTGTGAAATTACAGTCATCCGCTTGTGACCAAACAAAAAAAATTCATTTTTACGAATAGAGCTCTAGAAAGTCATCTGAGTCTTCCGAGATACTATAAATTGTCTAGATAACTTACACAGAAGTCTTCTGGTATAGTTAATCTTAAAAATAATTTTTTTTTTTTGAAAAATATGTTGACAAGTCAAAAATTGAAATCATGTAATTATAAACAGTTTTAAGTGATATAAATTAAGATATAATAAAATTGAATAGTTTTCAACATAGATGAGTGAAAGTAGTTAAAATTGGAAACATATGTTGCTGTATTGTATGTATTCTTAGGATTAGATTTTGGAAAGGTAAAATGTTTTTTTGAAAATTTAATTTTTTACATATATGTGTTTATTTCAGTGTATAGTAAACACTTTTTAAGTTTAATTTGATTTTATGAAGTATTTAGTTAGTTAATTTAGTTTAGGGGTTATATTCAGGTTCTAGACGACTAATAGGTAAGTCGCCTGGCGATTAGAAAACTTTTCTGAAAGTCTTCTAACTTTCGCTAAAATATTTTAGTTTCCCACTAAAAATATTTAAATTTTCTATTAGAAGACTTACTTGAAAGTCTTTTGTATCGGAATATAATTAGTCTTATTAGAATTTTTTCTCCTTATATATAAACAATTTACACATGTTCTCTACTCCTCTCAAATAACTGCAACAAAAATGTAATGTTTCTCATTCTAAAACTCTCCAACCCCTCTGTAATATCTTTAAACTTGTAAACACAAAATTTTATATCAATTTATTATTTTTGCCCAATGTCTTTCTCAATAACTTATCTTATTTTAGCAAGTTTTTCATCACATGGTTCTCATCTTCCACTCATTAAAGGTAGATATATTAATTTTAGATATATATATTTTTGTGTGTTCTACAAAGGTAGATCTATCTAATCTTCCACTCATTTTCTCTATTTTTAAGCCATTTGAACATTTTTGGATATGTAGGTTTTTCAGTTTTGGATTTGGATATAAAGGTTTTTCAGATCAGGATCAGACTATAGAAGACTTCTCGAAAGTCTTCTAAAATAAAATGCGCTAGAAGACGTCCAGGACTCAAAGTCATCTGGAAGACTTCGTAAAAGTCTTCTGACGAAGTCTTCTCCCATATCTCTCTTTCATAACAGATTTGAGCGTTTTGGTATGTTTTTATAATCTATTTTTCTTCATTTGGTAACCTCATGTTGCATAACGTTCTTACCTTTTTCCAAAACTAAAACTCTCCAAACCCACTATAATCTTTTTGACTTGAAAACACCAACCTTTATATGAATTTTTCATTTTTGTCTCATGTCTTTCTCACTAATCTATTTTTGTTGCAGGTTTTTAATATATGGTTCTCATCTTTCACTTAGATATGTACGTTGTGTGTCTTATAAAAGTATATCTATATAATCTTCCACTCATTTTCTCTGTTTTTAAGTCATATAAACATTTTTTGATATGCATGTTTTCAGATATGGGTTTGATATACATGTTTTCAGATATGGATCAGACTTTGGAAGACTTATGGGAAGTCTTCTCGGACGTATTCTTCGGAGAGAAGAATCTCAAGAAAACTAAGAGAGAAGAATTCTCAAGAAAACTTAGTCAAATTCACAAAAGATAAAACCTTACATAAGTTCATAGATAGAACACTTTCATTAGAAGTCTTCTCAGAAGACTTAATTTTAAAATGGGAAATTGAAATATAAGCGGCAAATTTAAGCAAAAAATTTAAATTTAAGTGGGAAATTCAAAATTTTAAGTTAAAATTGAAATTTCAAATTTCTTGAAAGTTAAAAAGTATATCTTATGATCTAAGAACACACATTAAACCATGTTACTTGATTTCTTGAAGTCACTTAACACTTTTGAAAATTAAATAAACATATCTTAAAGTTACTTAACAAATTTACAAAAAACTAACGTAGAAAACTTCCATGGAAATCTTGTGGAACATTAATACACATGATTGTTGGTAAACTCATAACTAAAACCAAATATGTTATGAATTTCATTCATGAGCTTAAATATCGACTAATATATATGAATAAACATGAAAATGTTAAAAAGTCCTTATAGTCTTAGAGAAAATGAAAGTTTATTAAACATTGACGCAGACAACATACATGGAGGTCGTCTAGTAGACTTCTAGAAAGTCGTCCATTTAGGTTAGTTTTGCAATTGACTTTTAACCTAGACGACTTACATGAAAATCGTCCATCTCTGTTTGTTAAAAAAAAACTCGTGAGAACTTCCATGTAAGTCATCTAGGGTAAATGATAGACCATGATTTTGACCCGCTTTTGGTCATATTTTCTATATGTTTTTATTATAATTATCTATGTTTTGGAGTCTATTAGGTATGTTTTCAGGTTCATGAGCATTTTGTGGTAAAGTGATGATTTAGGTGCCTTTTGGTGCTTAAAGAAGAGTTTTCCAAGATGACTATGAAGATCCGACATAAAGAGACACATATCGATCGATACACACCCTGTGTAATCGATCGATGACACTTCCGTAGAAGTTGAAGTCGAGATACTCCATAGATCGATGTACGCAATGTACCATCGATCGATACAGAGCGTGATGAGCAAGATTTATTTGGCCAACTTGAAGCCCAAGTTCTCACCAAATTACAAGACTGCCTCTGACGAGTTTTTAACCTAATTGTACTCTCTATTTATAGCTATGCCTATGAGCCTAAAAAGATATGAAGTTTTGAACCAAGTTTTGTATTCTATTCTATTTAGCAATAAAAGCATTTTCTTTTCTTCTTATTCTTTTGCTATGAATCTCTTGGCTATGTCTGAGTAGATTCATATGTTAGATTTGGTGTTCAAATAGTTATGAGGGATTAGCCCCAACTATGGATTGTTGAGTTGTTATATTCATTATCCAAATGAACCCTAATGCTTACGCTAGACTTGCTACCTAGAGTATTGATTATGGAGTCACTAATCTAATAGTCATCTTCCTAAAATCAGTTGGCTAAACCCAGACTCTATTAAGGCACGATGCGACAGCCGGTCTGATAGAAATTCTCGGGTGAAAAAAGTTCGATCCGATCTGATACTTAATATCCATCGATACTCCTCTATGGTTATCGATCGACGACAGCTTATATCGATCGACACTGCGATAGCAACATCGATCGATGCAGTCGGCAATCAGATTAATGGACGAGTCTAACTAGTGACAGCTATAGATTTGTCTAAGGATTGAAGTTCTCATATATTTGCAAGCAATTCGTTAAGACATCCATAGATTTATAATCTAACTATTTCTCTTTACTGTTTTCAAAACCAAAACCTATTTTCCTTAGCAACTTACCATTGCTACTTATTTTATTTACTGTTTTAAACATTTTTGAACCTAGCATAATCACTTAAGATTACATCTTTTGTGACTCTAGTTCCTTGTGGATTCGATCCCTAAGTGCTACGATTGAACCTCTTATTTGAGAGAGTAAAATCACTCCTTAAGTTAAACATTTGAGTGACATCAAATTAGGCGCCGTTGCCGGGGAACTAAGTTCACTATTAGATTTAATCTGATTCAGTCTAGGTTATTTGTTACTATTTTTATTTTTCATCTTTTGACACAAGATTTTTTCTTTTTCTTTTTGTCTCTTTCAGGTACATGCCCAGCAGTACTAGAAGCAACAAGAATAAGCAACTTTTGTACTCAGAAGATCCCAACAACCTAGAGCGTAGCATCCGCAAGGACATACGCTCTGCATCGATCGATACCAATACCATCGTATCGACCGATACGCCCTTTCTAGCGACGATCAACAACCGTTCGTCAACCGATACCTTTGCCACCTCATCGATCGACATCAACAACCGTTCGTCGACCGATACCCTTCACTTGACATCGATCGATACACCACACCTGACATCAATCGATACTAACGGGCGAGACATGGTAGCGCCTATGATTCTCATACCCGATGAGAATGGAGACCTGCGTGATCAAGATGGTCACCTGCGAAACGCAGCAGGTCAGAAGCTGAATGATCAGAAGGAGATCATTACTAAAGAAGAGACTGCACCCACAGGCATCATTCAACCTGTAGAAGAGACCAGAACTTTGGCTGATTACAACCGCCCCGATCAGTTCTATTCAAACCGATCAGCCATCCTCCCTCCTGCTATCCAGAGAGGAGATTTTGAGCTCAAGCCGCAGTACTACACACTTGTGGGTCAAATCCCTTTTTGTGGTTTTCCCCATGAGCATCCTATGGACCATTTGGAGAGGTTCGAGGATCTTGTTACCCTAGTCAAAGCAAAAGGAGTCCTAAAGACTATCTTTTCTGCAAGCTTTTCAAGTATTCTCTATCTGGAGAAGCTTTGCAGTGGCTAAGACAACTACCACCAGGTTCCCTTACCACCTGGAATGATATCAAGCACGCCTTCCTGCGTAATTTCTTTGATGATTCACGCGCTAAAGACTGGAGGAAGAAGATTGCTACATTCACCCAAGCCCCTGAAGAGTCATTCAAGGATACTTGGAACAGATTCAAGTCCTACCAGCGAGATTGCCCACACCACGGATTCAACCAAGTACAACTGCTCTGCACCTTCTATAGAGGCATCAGCCCCGATTTCAAGAGAGCCCTTGATACAGCTAGCGATGGCAACTTCACCACCAGGAATCCTCAGAATGCTATTAAGCTAATTGACAACTTAGCTTCCAGCAACATCACAAGAAACTATATGAAGACTACATCATCCCATGGGAAGGAGTACGTCAATGAAGTTCAAGCACAGCTAGACAACATTCAGAAGCTCCTAAACAAGCAGATATGTTCAGTGGAAGATTCAGAAATTGTTGAAGAAGATGTCAACTGGATTAGTGGAGCCGGTTTTCAGAGATCTGGTAACCAAGGAGGATTCAGAATCTTCACAGGCCAGAGAAGCAACTTTAACCAGAATCCCCAGAAGCCCAACACCTTCAGCAGCAATCCTAACAACAACAGAAGCTATGGAAGTGCCTTCTACTCAAATCCACACCCACCCACCCACCCAAGATACTAAACTGGAGGAATTGATAGACAAGATACTTGAGAGACAGCAGAAGCTCGAGGTAAACTTCAATGGAAAGATCAATTCTGTCTACACCACCTTCATCACGAAGATAGATGCACTCAGCACCCATGTGAACACTACAAGAAAACTCGTCCATTACTAGGACGGGTTTTCCTCGTTATTTCCTAGTAAATGGCCTTTTACTAGGAAATTACGAGGAAACGCGTTTCCTCGAAACACGTTCATCGTAAAGCCATTTTCCTCGTAAGGTCCTAGCGAATTTACGAGGAAAGCTTTCCTCGTAAAGGCGGGGTAGTATTTTCCTCGTAAGGTCCTCGTAAGCTTTCCTCGTAAGCTTGTAGTAAGTATTTCCTCGTAAGGTCGTAGTAATATATTACGAGGAAATTACTAGAACCATTTACGAGGACATTACTTGGAATACTTTACGAGGATTTTGCTTGGAAATGTTTTTTTTCCTATTAAAAAAATAATTACAGATAATTAATTTATTTTGTAAACATAAAAAATAAAATTAGAAAAAATATAATAAAAACAAAATATTTACAAATAATTAATTTATTTTTTTAAAAAAAAAATCAAATTATAAATAAAAAATAAAAAAAAACAAAATATTTTATAAATAACTAAATAATATACAAAAAGTTTTTAAATTCATAATATACAAATAAAAATAAAAGAAACTACGGATGCTGGTCGTGAAATTGCTGAACGAACCGGTCGTCGTCCTGGCTCGGCAAATCCTCTCCATAGTTGGTTGCCGGCTGTGACTGTGATGGCGGAGGATGTTGGGTACTTGGAATCCCTGCACGTTCCCGTCTCNTTTTTAAATTCATAATATACAAATAAAAATAAAAGAAACTACGGATGCTGGTCGTGAAATTGCTGAACGAACCGGTCGTCGTCCTGGCTCGGCAAATCCTCTCCATAGTTGGTTGCCGGCTGTGACTGTGATGGCGGAGGATGTTGGGTACTTGGAATCCCTGCACGTTCCCGTCTCTGACGCAACATCTCCTGCACTTACGGGTTTCCAACCGCCGTAATGTCGAGGATATCGGTGAGAGAAGTGACATGCTCGGTGAGCGAAGTCACATGAGACTGCGTCGCCTGCAACTCCGAGCGCAGCTGAACATTGACATCGTGCTGCTCCTGATGATAAGACGATGTCACTGCAGGGACATCGTTATCCGAGCCAATCCCGATGATACGCCCCTTTTTCCTAGGGGCGACCTGAAAATAAAAATATTAATAACATTAAGAAAAATTTAAAAAATATTAAAAATTAATAGTAAAACAAATTATTTACCTCCTCGTAAATCTTATCCACGTCAACAGTGGATAATATACTGGAGACCCAGTCTGCTGAGTCAGCTGGGTCTGGGACAACATCTTCAATACCCATCCTTCTCATCACTCAATCTCCTATACCCACGAAAATCTCTTATACCCATATCTCATAATTCTTTTTTTGATCAAAACCTAAACTCCTAAATTAAATCCTCCCCGATGTTAAAAACTAAACAAAAAACCCCCAATGGATGGGTGAACCCATGGGCAAATATTTAAATTCTATAGTTTTCAAATTCGAAAAAAAATATTTTAAAATCGTTTTTAATCATATTTTGATGATTTTCGTGAAAATACATAAAATACGTTTTTTTGATTTTTGAAATAATTTTATCAAATTCTATAAATCAAATAAAAAATATTCACGTTTCAAATTTAATTTTATGTTTTTTCGTTCAACATATAAAATTAAAAGAAAAAAAGCGTCTAAGATAGATTGAGTGATGAGGAGGATGGGTATAAGAGATGATGTCCCGCTGGGTCTGGCGTTCGTCAACTCGGGCAACAAGCTCGTTGTAGATCCGCTCGGAAGCAGGATCTACAAACTGCCCAGCCTTGTTCCGGTGGGTCATCTCGTAAAGGTCTTTCAGAGATGGAAGAACTCCTGTCTCCTTAGCCTAAAATTAATTTATAAAATTAAATATTAATTTGGAATATATTCAAATAAAATAAAAATTAAATTGATATTAAAAATCATCTTATCATGTCTAGACGAACTCCCCCGTGAGGTTTTCGACCCGTGGTGTGAAGCACCTTCGTGTTGCCATGCTCGTCCTTGGTCATGCGGTTCCCGGAGTTTGTGTTTGAGTTTCTGACCGAGTCCGGCAACCCTCAATAGCTGATGAGGCCATCCCACACCGTGGTTGTGAGGCAATTGGGTTTCCCGGCCTCGTAACCATCCACCTGATTTAAAAAAAAAATAGAATTAAAGTCAATATATAATATTTTTAAAACTATATATATATATATATTATAATTTATAAATCTATACCTCATAGTCACCCTTCCAGTTGTAGACCATGTCGAGCAATCGTGCTCTTGCCTTGGCCTCAAACTCCTTCTTCACTCGCTGGTGAATCCCAATAGACCAACGATACTTTTGCTGTAACCAGAAAAAATAAAAGACGAATTAGTTCAATTATATTAATAATTTAAAATAATTAAAAATAACGAACTAAACTTACAGTGAACGATTTGAACCACGTCTTTTTTTGTGTGGCTCGCCGTCATCTTCCAGTTTGGAGCTGGATCGGGAAAGTATCCCTTGATACAGTCTGTGACGCTAGATCCGACACTATTGTCACAACCAAACCTGGAAAGACACAAAATAAATCATTAATTAGATTAATTTCTAAATATTTTGTTAATTAAGAAATAAATTTTTAAAAAATTTAAAAATTAAAACATACCATAAAATATTTTGGCCGTCCCGTCGGTAAGGATCTAACTCTGCCAGCCCTTCTCTGCCTGGAAGGGCCAAAATATCCTCCACCGTGTACACCGCAAAGGGTGCGTTCGGCGGCACTTGCAAATCGGGATGAACCCCGACCGGTGGAGGAGGAGGAGGAGGTGGCTGCTGAGACCGGAATGCCGTAGAACCTCCCTGAGTCTCGGGAATTCCCGAAGATGAACCACCGGGAGCTGACGAGGATGAACCCGGACCATCCTGACGCCCAAACATATCTCCGTAGCTTATCCCCTCGAGAGTCGACGCCCTCTTAGCAGCAGCCTTAGCAAGCTTGCTCTGTCTAGGCATCTATATTTAAAAAAAAAAAAAATCAAAACATTAATTCCCGTATAATTTAAAAAAAAAACAGTAACTAAAAGTAAACCAACCTTATCTAAATTACCTAAACTAACCACCTAATCTAAATTACCTAAACTAACCACCTAATCTAAATTCCCTAAACTAACCACATAATCTAAACTCCCTAATCTAATCACCTAACTACGGATTAGAGAGAACCTTTAGAGGATTTAGAGAGAAGGTTACTAGCAAATGAGAAACCGGATTGCTCGAGTATATATAAGGAATTTTGTTTCCTCGTAAAGCCCTAGTAACGTTACTAGGACCTTACGAGGAAATAGCTATGCCCGTGTTTTTTTTTTTCCTCAAGGTCCTCGTAATGACTGTACTAGGGCTTTACGAGGAAAACCCTTTACGAGGAAATAGCTATGCCCGCGTTTTTTTCCTCGTAAAGCCCTAGTAAAGCCTTACTAGAACATTACGAGGAAATAGCTATGCCCGTGTTTTCTATTACTAGGGTTTTACGAGGAAAGGTTTTATAAATCCCAAAACTCGAAACCCCAAACCCCAAACCACAATTTCCTTAACTTATAACCTCTTCTACAACCAAACTCCTAACCTCTTCTACACATAAACTCCAAACCCCAAATGCAAATTGATTTTGTGATTAAACAAAATTAAAACATATATAATCCAAATTGATTTTATGATTAAACAAACTTATAACACATACATAATTCATTCGGATACATTGTCGTAATATGTTGAAACATCATCATTTTCTAAAAACTCGTCGTCTACACCTTCGTCCGTTGAGTGATCAGGAACATCTTCGTATTGACGATTATGCGGATCAGTGAGTAGGATGTCATCAATTTCTGCTTCAGCTTCCTCGATCTCATTGGTGTTTTCTTCTTGTAATGGTGGATCTTCTCCAGCGATTATTCTTCCTCGAGGTGTAACTTTGATAACAGCTAACCAGTTTATTCCCGAGGTAGTAATCCGAGGGTATGGAATGAAGCAAACTTGATCTGCTTGGGAAGCTAATATGAAAGGCTCGAACTTGTTGTACCTACGAAAATAAAGATCAATATGTAAAAATTAAGTAATATTGAACACCTTGATATTAAAAAAAAAGAATTTGGTGTACTTTCGTCCACCGTTGACATCAACTACACCGTTCTTGTTAATCCGAACACCTCTGTTTACGACGGGGTCGTACCACTCACACTTAAAGATAACGCATTTCAAACCCATTCCCGGGAATTGAACTTCATAAATCTCCTGCAAGATCCCGTAGAAATCTGTTTCGCCCTTCACACATATTCCATAATTACTTGTCGCCCGGTGGCTACCATAGTCGTAGGTATGGAAAGTATAGTCTCGGGTGAAATACATCGCCGATGTAGTGACCTTTGCAACTGGACCTTGAAGTAATTCGCGAAACCATGCAGGATACTTAGGATCGTCATAATCAACCTGCAACAAAAAATAAAATACATTAGACTTACTTAATTTGTGGTAATGTATCCATACAATTTAAGTAATAAATAAATACATGTTTCCTCAACCACCTGATAAAGTGTTGATCTTTCCTTTTCTCTAACTCAGTTGTCGATATACCAGGTATTGCTTCCTCGACTTGAGTCTCAAATTGACTGTAAATTCATATATGTTATGTTATATATTTAATATTGAAATATATATATATATATATAAGTGTGTATGTTAATATATTTACCTTTCAAAATAAGCAATCAATGGATGCTCGCAATTAAGAAGAATATAAAGGTGTGCACTATGGACGTCTTCATCACTCGACCACCAAACCTCTTTCAATTTCCCACCCAATCGCCCAATTTGACAAAAGATTCTGGAACATTGTCTTCCATATATGTCGGCACGACACCACCATCATCATATCTTCTTGGAGCTCGTTTCCTTGTACGTACTTTCGGTGCAAAGTAGTACGAAGTGAAATGTGATGTTTCTTCCGTCAAACTTCCCGCAACAATAGAACCTTCAACTCTTGCTAGGTTTTTTGGCTTTTCCTTTCAAAGTTTTCGTGGCCCTTTCATACTGATACATCCATCCATAATGCACGGGTCCACGAAGTAATGCCTCATACGGGAGGTGGACAACTAGGTGTTCCAGGATGTCGAAAAAGGTTGGCGGGAATATTTTCTCCAAGTTGCAGATTAAGATGGGGATGTTTTCATGAAGTTGTTGGACAACTTCCACTTTAAGAGTGCGGGTGCTCAGATCCCTAAAAAATGCTCTAATTCCTTATATATACACGAAAACAAAAATTATCCACATTAGTATATATATATATATATATATATATAAATAAATTAATCATGTCATCGTATTATAGTAATTAATTAATTACCTGAATTACCTGAAAGTGCTTCATGTACTTTTTCCGGCAGTAGCTCCGCAAACGCAAAGGGAAGTAGTCACTTCATAAAGACATGACAATCATGGCTCTTCATCCCGGAGAAATTTTTCCCTTTCTCAACACATCTTGAGAGATTTGAAACATACCCATCAGGGAACTTCACTTCTGAAGACACCCAGTTGAACAAGGCAGACTTTTTTCTGATGACAGTCTGAATATTGGAACTGGAACTTGTCCATTGCTTTTTATATGTAGCTCACTCCTTGAGCAGATATCGGGTAAGTCCAACCTTGATTTTACGTTGTCTTTCGTCTTCCCTGGGACATTCAATATAGTGTTCATGATGTTCTCAAAAAAGTTCTTCTCTATATGCATCACATCGAGGTTGTGGCGCAAAAGAAGATCTTTCCAATATGGCAATTCCCAAAATATACNAGTCCAACCTTGATTTTACGTTGTCTTTCGTCTTCCCTGGGACATTCAATATAGTGTTCATGATGTTCTCAAAAAAGTTCTTCTCTATATGCATCACATCGAGGTTGTGGCGCAAAAGAAGATCTTTCCAATATGGCAATTCCCAAAATATACTCTTTTTGTGCCAATTGTGCTGAACACCATAAGAATCAGGCATATTGATGGGAACATGCCAATTCCCACCACGAGGAGCTGTTTCCAGAGCACAGTAGTAATCGATTTGCGCTTCGATTTGTTCTCCAGTTAAATATGGAGGAGAAGTGTCTCTAACAACCCTTTTGTGCCTGAACAATTTCTTGTTTCTTCGGTATGGGTGGTGAATGGGAAGAAATCGACGGTGACAATCGAACCAACTAGTCTTCCTACCATGCTTCAACTGAAACGCATCTGTCATTCCATTACAATACGGACAATTTTCAGGTAGATTGTGATCGGTTTTAATACTCATCATTCTAGCAGCCAACGACAATTTAGACAGACCTTCTCTACAACCACTATAAATTGGCTCATTCGCAGCATTTAACATTTCATAAAACTTTTTGGCATCTAAGTTAGGTTCTTCAACTTCATCATCATCATGAGTTACAATGGCATCACCTACCATATCATGAACCCTATCACAATCTACCATTTGTTCCTCTTGGTGTTGATAGCTATTACTACTGCTACCTTCATTACGCAAATGCTCAACCGGTTCAATCTGAAAATTGCTATTACTACTGCTACCTTCATTCCTACAACTAGCATCTTCTCCATGTTGATACCAAATTAATAATATGGCATGAAACCTCTATTTACTAAATGCTTCCAAACATTTTCACGAGGGCCTAATTTGGTATTGCAACATTTCCGACAAGGACAGAACATCTTACCACTTTCCTGCGTGAGTGGTGTAGAATCTGCTTGATGCATAAACGTCTCCAACCCTTCGAGAAATTCTTTCGTCACCCTCCCGTTATTATCTTTGTGTGAATACATCCACTTCCGCAACTCGAAAATACTTCCCGGACCGGACATTTTTTTTTGTTTGATCAAGCTTATAGCTGATTTTTTTTTGGTGTGTTTCAAATGAATCACATATGGTGGTATTTATAGAAATTTTCGAATCTGAGAATTTACTAGGAAATTGTTAGGAAAAGTAGGTACAAAACACGTTTTTGATTTAAATTCGATATTTTCTATCCATTTCCTCTTAATTTCGTAGTAACGAATCTTTTCCTCCTAATTTCATAGTAAACAATTGCTAGGACTTTACGAGGAAAAGCATTACTATGAGTTTACGAGGAAAATAACTTTTTCCTCGTAAGGGCCTCGTAAGTTTAATTCGAGTTTACGAGGAAACTGTTTTCTCGTAAGTTTACGAGAACTTTACGAGGAAAAGTGGTTTCCTCGTAAACTCGAAGTAAACTCGTAGTATTTTTACGAGGAAATATTTTCCTAGTAAAGTTTCCTAGTAATGGCTTAGTTTTCTTGTAGTGGAAGAAGCTAGAGACCCAGGTGTTGCACACAGGAGAAGCAGTTAAGAAGCAGGAGTTTGCCCACACCCAGAACATCAATGCCCTCCTAGATGATGACTTTTGGCAAGTGGTAGTAGAAGAGATTCAGAGATCTGGTGATGAGAGTGAAAGAGAATTCGCCTACGACTACTATCGATCAATATCACCAGCTCAACATCGATCGATATCACCTTTAGTTCGTCGATCGATTGATTTCAACGAGTGTCGATCGATGAACTCCGACGAAAACCCTCGCGAATGCAATTCCGTCAAGATTATGTCTCACGCCGAATTCGCCGCACTTCACCCACATCCGCCCAGCCCTGTCATCGATCGACATGATGCCTCCATCATCGATCGACATCCAGACCCTGGCATCGCTCGACACACACCTACCAGTGTCGATCGATATGAAGTACCCCAACGCCGAGTGCCACTTCCTAAAATCGATAGTGAAGGTCTTGACGCTTTCCGGGAGCGATATTACACCACCAGAAACCCTACAGCAGCCCTAAAAGAGAGACCCACGGATATTTTGAGTCCATGGAGATAAAAATGGAAAATATGGGGAGAGTACTCAGAAAAAGGAAAGAGAAGACACCTAAACCCTATAAAAGAGAAGCTAATGAGAAGGAGTTGTCAAGCTTCAGAAAAAGAGTCCTCAGAATACCTAAAGAGAAACCTTTTGAAGAAGCCTACTTCTCACGCAGATTGTGGATGTTCTTCAGAGAATCAAAGGAGACAGAAGAAGACATCAGGAGGATGTTTAACCAAGTCAGAGATAGCCTCAAGCAAAATATAACACTGAAGAAGAAGAATGATCCAGGGAAGTTCACAATACCTTGCTCCATTAGAGGTGTTGAGTTCCCACGTGCCCTCTGTGACACAGGATTTGGAGTTAGCATCTTACCCAAGCTCATGGCCGATCATCTAGGTCTGAAGATAGAGCCTTCTGAAGAAACTTTCATCTTTGTAGATTTTTCTCAGCAAAGCTCTGGAGGCATCATTCGCAACCTTGAGGTACAGATTAGAGAAATCCTAATTCCTACAGACTTCCATATCCTCTCCAACAAGCTGAACTTCAAGACTTCTTTACTACTTGGAAGAGCCTTCCTAGCCACAGTTGGAGCTGTTTGTGACCTCCAAACCAACAAGCTCTGCCTAACCCTAATCAACCCTTCCATTCACTACGATCCTGTACCAGTAATCAAGTTCCAAAGGCCAGCCAGCTCAACACTCGTAGCCACATGTTTCTGTGCCCACGAATTTGATTCTATGGAAGAGTATGAAACCGAAGAAGCAGTATCGACCGATGACACCACTTCCCCATCGATCGATATCCTTGCAGCACCATTGCCCGACAGTACTACCTGGTCATCGCTCGATGGAGTCTTCCGACGGACCGAAGCCGAGTTCCCAGTAGCCGATTTCAATGCAGAAGATTGGGAAAACGATCACTACTTGCCCGAGCTTGCTAGTATCAATACTCAGGAGGAGTATGATGAAGATTACGAGGAGGAACGAGCTATAGGTACCGATTTCTTCGAGAAGATGAAGAACAACCTCCATTCCCGACCTTCATCCGACGAGCATCGATCGATAAGACACCTAGTCCATCGATCGATATGCCCTACCCCAGATCGCGCAAACGACGGTTCGAATCAACAAGCGACGAACCCTACTGCAGACCAGTCTATGTCCCACACAAACCACGAGACGGAGATTACTCGATTGGAAGCTGGGCCAGCGGTTATCACGAAAGTTTTGCAGTAGACACAACACCCCTACAAGCCGTGACTCAACCTGTAGAAACCGTATCGCTCGACAAGGAGTACAAGCCATCGACCGACACGCCTTACAAGCCATCGACCGACGAAGACATCTCTCCATCGATCGATATCAATCACAGATCACCAACCGATCCTGCCACAACACCATCCGAGGTACAACTACCAAAATTTGATTTAAATTCACTAATTCCAGATGAGTTTGGTATTTTCAGGGATTCAGATGGTCATGCACGTGCCATAGATGGGAGAATCATTCCTTTCTCCACAGATGATGTTGCAGACATACTCCAGATGGCCAATCGACCTATCATCGAAAACGACCCGAACCAGACAAAGCGCCCATCGACCGATGCATGGAGACTAGCATCGATCGATACACACCGAGAGTATGGGACGAGAGCTTTCCAAAACGGAGAATGTCATTTCTTTTGGGAAAAGAAAGATGAATATGGGGTCTACAGAGATGAATCTGGCCATGCAAGAGCAGTAAACGGAGACATCATCCATGTCACCAAAGAAGATATGGAAAACTTGCTGAAGAGAGCCTCACTATTTTGTCGCTCTTGTTTCTGTCTACCAGGATATGCTGATCAGTTCGCTAAAGGAATTCCAGATGGCAAGCTATACACATAGAACGAAGTCACCTACATGCTAGATGGCCTCACCAGCGATCAAAACTGGAAGATAGCAGGCGCGAAACTTGACCTTGAGGAAAAACTATCAAAACTTTGAGGTGAAATGGTATGGCAGACCAGCCACAATGACTCAGTACAAAAGAAACGAGATAACCTACAAGAAGAAGTCAACACCTTGCGCGCACAACTGAAGTCTCAGCCACAGCCATCAACCGATACAGATCCCCCTGCATCGATCGATACACCCGTACCTGACCCGATCGAGCACCACTTACAGAAGCTATCGATCGATAACAAACCCAGTCCATCGATCGACAACTGTGTTCAAGAATTCCATACCAGGGAAGAACTTGAAGAAACCACAGCACAAATCTACAAATCTATTGAGTTTTGTGAAGACGAAGATTATCGAATCCTGGACCAATACTGGTCTCCCCTACACAGTGATTTCCAAGGTCTGCAATGCACAATGGAAGATATTCAGAAGGAGGTCGAAGATATCAAAACACAGCTCGCCAGCCGACCTGACCATCCCCATCGATCGATGAGATACCCAACGCATCGATCGATATGCAACCTCCAGCTTCCACCAACGATCCAACACACAACGACACCATGCAGCGCACAACAGAACACATCTACAGCATGATTGGCAACCATCAGTACAGCCTTGCCAACTTAGAGAGGTGGTTAGAAAGGATCCAAGTAGAAGTTTATGGTTTGAAGACTAGCATGACCAGAAGTGAGAAGGCCACAAGAAGCTTTCTAACCTCTTGGTTTGATGTAACACACGACAAGGAGGACACTTGTTTACCAACAAGTACCTGCAACCCACCTCACTAGCAACCATACTTCCATAGTCAAGCTAAACTGACATTAAACAAGCTCTGAGTGGGAGGCAACCCACTGTTAGGTATTTTACTTACTTATTTTATTTTATTTTTACTTACTAGTTTCGTTTTTTTTTTTTTTTAGGAAGATAGACACACGATCCATACCCATCGACCGATACGAACTAGTCGATATCGCTCGACACAGACCAACACGAATCGATCGACGAAGGCGATTCACCATCGATCGATACCCATATCGGTCAGGTATATCGTTTCCAATTTTCGATATCAGTTACACATATTTAATTCTTCTTATGCTCTAACTCCGACTAATTATACAATGAGGACAGTGTATGGTTTAAGTCTGCGGGGAGTTGATTACTGATGCTACTTTACCTTTTTTTGATCTTTTTGATAAAGTTTTCAAAAATTGGTTTTATTGAGTCAAGAAAGGGAAAAAATTTCAAAGTCTTACTTTTTATCTTACCACTCTTTAGCACCATCCTTAGATTTATTGATTGCAGAAAGTACTATAGATGCTAAAGTGGATCACCGATCACCTACGTCAACACTTTCATGATTGTCTGGAAGAACCAAAGCTGATTTCCAACCTAACCTGACATCTATTTTTATGCATAAATGAAATCAGTAGAGGGAATAAACAGACAAGGAATGTTTAAGTTGATTGGCTAGATGATTAGGTTGCTAAGCTAGGATATGGTATAATGTACTTCTGTAGTTGATAGGAATAAGGTGTGGTTTGCAACAAAGTAGGAGGTTATGAATTTTAAGTTGAGATTTTGATTGAGTCTCTGCTGTTTTTTAAACTTCTTTTCAAGACTGATTTGATGTTTGCTTGACGACAAGAAAAATGTTAAGTCTGGGGGAGTTGATAGACCATGATTTTGACCCGCTTTTGTTCATATTTTCTATATGTTTTATTATAATTATCTATGTTTTTAAGTCTATTAGGTATGTTTTCAGGTTCAGGAGCATTTTGTGGTAAAGTGATGATTTAGGTGCCTTTTGGTGCTTAAAGAAGAGTTTTCCAAGATGACTATGAAGATCCGACATAAAGAGACACATATCGATCGATACACACCCTGTGTAATCGATCGATGACGCTTCCGTAGAACTTGAAGTCGAGATACTCCATCGATCGATGTACGCAATGTACCATCGATCGATACAGAGCGTGATGAGCAAAATTTATTTGGCCAACTTGAAGCCCAAGTTCTCACCAAATTACAAGACTGCCGCTGACGAGTTTTTAACCTAATTGTACTCCCTATTTATAGCTATGCCTATGAGCCTAAAAAGATATGAAGTTTGAACCAAGTTTTGTATTCTATTCTATAAAGCAATAAAAGCATTTTCTTTTCTTCTTATTCTTTTGCTATGAATCTCTTGGATATGTTTGAGTAGATTCATATGTTAGATTTGGGGTTCAAATAGTTATGAGGGATTAGTCCCAACTATGGATTGTTGAGTTGTTATATTCATTATCCAAATGAACCCTAATGCTTACTCTAGACTTGCTACCTAGAGTATTGATTATGGAGTGACTAATCTAATAGTCATCTTCCTGAAATCATTTGGCTAAACCCAGACTCTATTAAGGCACGATGCGACAGCCGGTCTGATAGAAATTCTCGGTTGAACAAAGTTCGATCCGATCTGATACTTAATATCGATCGATACTCCTCTAGGGTTATCGATCGACGACAGCTTATATCGATCGACACTGCGATAGCAACATCGATCGATGCAGTCGGCAATCAGATCAATGGACGAGTCTAACTAGCGACAGCTATAGATTTGTGTAAGGATTGAAGTTCTCATATATTTGCAAGCAATTCGTTAAGACATCCATAGATTTATAATCCATATTCTATGAATAGTAACCTTGAATCTAACTATTTCTCTTTATTGTTTTCAAAACCAAAACCTATTTTCCTTAGCAACTTACCATTGCTACTTATTTTATTTACTGTTTTAAACCTTTTTCAACCTAGCTTAATCACTTAAGATTACATCTTTTGTGACTCTAGTTCCTTGTGGATTCGATCCCTAAGTGCTACGATTGAACCTCTTATTTGAGAGAGTAAAATCACTCCTTAGGTTAAACATTTGAGTGACATCAGTAAGAGAGTTAGTTTTGCATTTGACCGGATTGTGTCAGAAATTTATCTTTTCCTTGACGACTTACACATAAGTTGTCTAGTAGGAAATTAAAAAAAAAAAACAATATTTTGTTATACCTAGACGACTTCCATGTAAGTCGTTCCAGGTTAGTTTTGCAACTGAAAAATAAAACTTAAAAATTTAATTTTTTCTACATGACTTACATGAAAGTCGTTCGTCCGACGACTTATACGGAAGTCGTCCAAAATAAGCATGGTTTGACCAGAATCTCAACATAAAATCATGGACAACTTTCTTGTAAGTCGTCTAACGGACGACTTCCGTGTAAGTCGTCTAGAAAAAAAATGGACTTTGAGTTTTAAGTTAATTTTGAAATAGACAAAAACTTTTTAAACAATATAATCGAAAGGATTTATCTTTTATAATTTAAACTTTAAGAAAAAAAATCTAATGGAAAATATTTTTTTAATAACACAACATAAACTATTTTACACAATCATAATTATCAAATTACTGATTTTTGTTAAATTTATGGTTAAATATATATTAGAAAATATAATTATTCATTAACATTATTAAGTACTTTATAACATACTACAAATTATTATTGGATAATGATAAATATAAATCATTAAAATTCGTTTTTAATTTATAGTTAATTATAGATTATTTTCCTTTAGTTTTTGGTTAATTAATATGAACTGTTCTTAGATAATAATAATCATCCAATCAATGATTATTAATTAAGGTTAATTATATATTATTTTATTTTTAGTTTATGGTTAATTTTATATTAATAAATATAATTATAATATATAATGATTCATTAAATTAGTTAAGACTTTAGCTTCTATAACTTTTAACGTGATGGTTGAGAGACGAAAAATCACTTCCTAAATATTTATTTTTTAATTTAAATTTTTTTTTAAAAAAATAATATAATATATTTTTGAATAACATAAACTATTAACTATCAAATCAATGATTTTTAAAAATTTATGCTTAATTATGTATTACCAAATATAATTATTCATTAACATTAATAAAGACATTATTACATAATATAAATTATTTAAGATAATGATAATTATAAAATCAATGAAATTCATTTTTTATGGTTACATATATATTCATTCTTTTTTAGTTTATAGTTAATTAATATAAACTATTTTACATAATGATAATCATCAAATCAATGAAATTTGTTTCTAATTTCTGGTTAATTATATATTAGTTCTTTTTTAGTTTATGCTTTATTATATATTAATTTAGGCTAGTAATGACTAATTATTTAAAATCATAAACATGAAAAATAAGCAAAACTACCTAAAAGCATGGAGAACATGACAAATCAGTAATTTCACTTCGAAAATAATAGTATATATTTGTTTCTCGCATTTTTAGTATATACTATGACCAGTTTCAACCATATACAAGAATTAGTACTTTATAAGATATATAATTTACTAATATATCACCTAATTTTTTTCCAACACTTGCAAATTTCTGGGATATGAATTTACAATTTATCGAAATTGGATGTTTATGTACAGTGAATTACAATCCTTGTGTTGTTTGGTTGTTCATTTCTATTTAAAACATAATTAGATTTTGACCCCTGCTTTCTAAATGTGGAATATTTTCACTGTGACATTTGTGCTAACGTCACATTATATGTAGATTGCAAGGGTATAAAGACGTTGTACTAACAATGAATAAGAGAGTATAAGGTGTAGAGAGGAGCCTAGGGTAGAATCTTAATAATCATATGGGTTCTGAATATTTTGGATTACGGGCGTGCAATATGAGCCTCCCGGCTCTGCATGCTGAGATAAAAGGTTCACTTTGGGCAACCTCATGTATGAGAGATAGGAGGATAACCTCGAGACGGACTGCTCGGACCTAGTGGACATGACTACGAATCTGATGGACTGGCCAACATTCGCGACAAAGATCGAGGTGTTCCAAAGATTACAGGAGGATTTTGAGGATGTGAGTCTATCTCATATTTTTCGAAGTAGGAAGGGTAACGCGGACACATTAGCAAAAGAAGCAAAGACCAGAAGCTATACCTTTTCCTATATAGATCAGACTCGGACAGATGGAGGTGATCCTCAGGGAATCGGCTCGTCTAACCATCACTTGATCTTACTTATTTGGACAGCTGACAAAAAAGAGGTGTAGAGAGGAACTTTTACACTAACGGTGCATATATATATATATGAGAGGAGAATGTGGGGGTATATGTACTAGCTTATCTATCAGTGTGTTGTTTGACATGTGTGATGCATTAAGTCCATTATTCATGCTTGTGTCTAGACACATGTGGTCATAATGCTATAACTGATTTAGTGACTTGCATGTTTAGCATCTCATATATCATTGAGTGATTCTTTTGTTACTTTTTTTTTTCATTTTTAGTTGGCTAGACAAATAGTTAGATATATGGACGATTTGCTTCAGACATTCATGAAGACCCACCCCCTCCCACATGCCTCCTCTCTATAGATTAGAGAAATATTTATTCGCTCGCCACAAACAGTTGTGGTGGGAGAACCTAACTGCAAAACAAATCAGAACACATCGAGTAGACACAAACCGAACTGTGTGATCCGATTGGACCTTCCAGGCGATGAGTCCGTAAACCAGGACAAACAAAGAATAGAGAGGATAACTGTAAAACATGCGTCTGAACACATACCACTCCCCACACATACCAGAAACAAAAATCCGCATGTGCCAAGAGCACCTCCAATATATACACGTGCGAAGAAGAACACCGCCACTCACTATGGAGGATGAATCACAATTCCTTGAAAGTAATAGAAGGGATATCCACCACCAAGACGCTAGGAAATAGAGAAGCCACTGGCAATCAAATATCCAGCTGACTAGCGACCGGAGTCAGAAGAGTCAAATCTGGAACACATGAGCAACAACCTCTGACTTGATTTGGTCAAGCAATAACAAATCTGGAAAAATGAAGACCCAACCGTAGCAACCCAAAATGCCGACTCCACTACCTACCATGACTCGAAGACCCACCTAGACACTAGAGTAACACCGTTAAGCTGTAATACCGTCACCGGGGCCCAGGATCAAGCAACTATAAGCGAAAACAAGTTCTAGCCTCGAGCCGAACTCAATAGACAATTTCGACCAGCTCACCAACGCCTTCATGAAGCAGTACTCGACCCATATCCTAAAGCAAGCTTCCGAGGCCGACCTCTGGAAAATCAGACAAGGAATGGGAGACTCATTACGGGTCTATATCGAAAAATTCAGAGCAGTGAGAACTAAGCTCTTGAATCCTAACGACCAGGTTGCCATAGAAGCCCTTAGAAGAGGCCTCTGGTACAAATCGGAGTTCTGGTCCGAGCTAACATTCAATCCTCCCCCAACTATCGATGATGCCCTTCACAAAGCATCTAGATATATTACCTTGGAAGAGGAAACAGCTTCACTAGATAAAATCCATAAGAAATCTCAGAATCACCCGAAAGGTGAAGCCTCGGAAGAAAAAGGATCCTCTAAAAAGGGGAGCTTCCAAAATAATCAGACACAGGGAGAACATTCTTATGCAGTTGAAGAGGCCAACAAGAAAAACTTGTTGCCGCGACAAGCAAAACCCCCTGGTCGAAGGGCTACGATGAGAACAAACACTGCTCTTATCATGATCGAAAAGGACACTCAACGGAGGAATGTTGGGACCTCCAACGACAGTTAGCAGCCAAATTCGTAGCTGGAGAGCTAAAGGACGTGGAACTCAAAAAACCACCGCCCTACCAGAAAAGAGGTCCCAGAGATACCTCTCCGAAACGCGAAAGGTCACCTGAGTAGGAGACAGACTCGCCACCGCCAGCTCCCAAGAAAAGAGTCGACATGATTCTTGGGGAATTTACCCAGGGAAAAAGCTTACAAATCGAGGCCCTTCTGAGCAAACCACCACCTCAATCGAGCCCCAGTTCGAGGGTGGATTATATCCTCGGAGGGTCCAACATATGTCAAGACTCCGTTAATTCCATCAAAAGTCACGTACGGAAGGCTGTATCTAATACCCAGTCTAAGCCTCTCAACCCTGAATCCAATACTAAGATTTCCTTCTGGGAGAGCGAGACATCAAATCTCGACATGCCTCACGATGACGCCTTAATTGTCACCCTGAACATCGCAGGCTACGAAGTGCCTAAGCTGATGGTAGACACCGGAAGCTCTGTCGACCTTATTTTCTATAACGCCCTGAAAGGGATGGAAATAGACGACTACGAAATTATTGGCCAGAGAGCTAACCTCGTAGGCTTCTCCGGAGAAACAATTACCTCTCTGGGAACCATTAAGCTTCCGGTCATAGCTGGCGGGATTATAAAAATGATCAATTTCATGGTTATCGGCAGACCTTCTCCATTTCACGAAATCCTAGGAAGACCATGGATCCATAAGATGAAAGCAGTAGCTTCTACTTATCACCAATGCGTGAAATTTCCGACACCCAAAGGAATAACCACCGTACGAGGTAGCCAGAAAATCTCCAGGATCTGCTACTTGGGGGGGGGATTCGGAATCCTCAAGGAATCACCCCAATAGCAATCTTCAGCTGGAGAAAATCACATCTCCCACCTAAAAGAATGCTTCGACATCCTCAACAAATACGATATGAAACTCAACCCCGCAAAATGCACTTTCGGGGTGCCCTCGGGCGAGTTCCTCGGTTACCTCGTAACCGAAAGAGGTATCGAAGCCAACCCGAAAAAAATAGCGACTTTCCTGGAGATGCCATTTCCTAAGACAACCAGGGAGGTGCAAAGATTGACTGGACGGATCGCAGCCTTGAATTGATTCATATCTAAGTCAACGGACAAATGCCTCCCGTTCTACAAACTTCTAAAAAATAATAAGAAGTTCCTGTGGGATGAGAAATGCGAGGAAGCCTTCAAACAACTGAATGCTTACCTCTCCGAACCTCCGATCCTATCCAAACCGGTAACAGGAGAACCACTGTACCTATACCTCGCCGTATCAACCGCTGCAGTTAGCGGCGTGCTGGTACGAGAAGAGCAAAACGAGCAAAGACCCGTCTATTACACAAGCAAAAGTCTGATAGACGCCAAAACTAGATACCCTACTATGGAAAAGTTAGCTCTGGCTGTCGTAACATCCGCCAGAAAGCTACGACCCTATTTCCAGTCGCACTCAATCACGTAATGACTTCACAACCAATACGCACGGTTCTGCACAGCCCTAGCCAATCAGGACGACTAGCTAAGTGGGCCATAGAACTCAGCGAATATGACATCGAGTATAGGCCCCGAGCAGCCATAAAAGCTCAGGTCCTCGCCGATATTATCATTGAGCTATCGTCCGAGAAACTAGACCCGAGAGCCCCAACCTCACTTCAACATCCTTTGCAACTTAGCCAAAGGGGGCATGTGTTTAAAACACATAGCCCAAACGGCAATTGTACGACTATTACAACATGATGTATTCTATAAAAGTTATCAATGAAACAATTACATTCAAATGTTACGAGTTTCCTTCAAATAAATTCAGGTCACAACGAACCTGAACCTAATGTCTTAAAATACTCCAAATAGATTCAGGTCACAACGAACCTGAACCTAAGGTCTTAAAATCCTCCAAACAGATTCAGGTCACAACGAACCTGAACCTAAGGTCTTAAAATCCTCCAAACAGATTCAGGTCACAACGAACCTGAACCTAAGGTCTTAAAATCCTTCAAACAAACTCAGGTCACAACGAACCTGAACCTAAGGTCTCAAAATCCTTCAAATAAATTCAGGTCACAACGAACCTGAACCTGAGGTCTTAAAATCCTTCAAACAAATTCAGGTCAGAACGAATCTGAACCTAAGGTCTTAAAATCTTTCAAACAAATCCAGGGCACAACGAACCTGAACCTAATGTCTTAAAATCTTTCAAACAAATTCAGGTCGCAACGAACCTGAATCTGAGGTCTTAAAATCCTTCAAACGAATTCAGGTCACAACGAACCTGAACCTAAGGTCTTAAAATCCTTCGAACGAATTCAGGTCCCTGCAAATCAGGACCTAAGGTCTTAAAATCCCCCAAACAAGTTCAGGTCACAACGAACCTGAACCTGAGGTCTTAAAACCCTTCGAACGAACTCAGGTCCTTACGAACCTGGGCCTAAGAGTTTAAAAACCTTAGTAAGTTCTGAAGCCTTGAAAACTTTCAAACAAATTCAGATCTACGGGAAGCTATCCTTAATGACCTTAAAAGCTCTTTAAAGAGGACTTAAATCCTTAAAAGATCTTAATCTAGTCGTGAGAATCTAGGAACTCATTCCCGATAATCTAACAATCAATCATACTCAAAATCTCCGTAACCTCTAAGGTCATAAGATCAGGTAGTCAACAAGATCCGCGATCTGATTCCGGAAAAGTCACATGAATCACATACTTAAAAAGTCATGAAACATAACTCGAGTTTACACTTCGAAGTGGAACAGATCAACACAAGTTAAACAACTGGAAACAAGGTTTAAAAGCCTCCTCAGGCCATTAACGGTTCAAAAGATCCTAACATAAGCAAAGGTTTAAAAGCCCCCTCAGGCTATAAGTCTTGAAAAATAAACAAAGCCCGTAGCGCAGAAATCCTAAGAACATGATAAAATAGCTTAACAGAGATCTTGTCTTCTACCCCAAAAGATCTCCTAGACGTCGCGACCTTGCTCGATTACCTCGTTGTCCTTAGCTGGGGCACCTCCATCCGTCTCCTTGTCATTACCCCCTGGGACCGCTTCAACTGGGGCTAAATCAGGACCCACCAAACCTAAATTAGAACCATATTCTCCAGAAAAGGACGGATTAAACACGTTAACCTCAAAAGTACCTGAGCTTTCAAAGAGTTGAGGAAGGGGGAGCTTGCTAACTGAGAAATCGGAAACCTAAGCCTTCCCATAAGCAACGGTTGCTTCCGGCATCAAGGCAACCAAACGGTTATACTCCTCCTCAGCACTTTGAATCTCGTTTGTCAGCAAATCCTTTAAAAGCTCTGTGTTAGCTTGAAGTTCTTGAGCGTAGATCTGAAGATCAACCTCATCTTTCTTCTTGGAGAACTTCTCCTTGATAGAGACAAGGATCTTGTTATAAGCATCAATTACCTCCTTCTTCCCTTTTCTAACGGCGAACTTGACTTCGGCCACTTTATTCTTCTGACTGACTTGAGAAGAGACAATCAGATCTTGAACTTGCTGCTCAGCGAGTCTCCGAGCATTGTCTAGTTTGGCAATCCTCCTGCTTTTCACCTTAATGTCAATCTCCAAGCTCTCAATCTTCCCCTGTTGAGTATCAGACTTCAGCCAAGCCTCTCAACTTCGGACTGAAATGCCGAGGCCTGAGCTCTGGCTTGATCGAGCTCAACCTTAGTTGCCTTGACCATTTCAGTAACCTGGGCTAATTCTCCAGCATTGGGGGCATTGATCACCGTCTCCTCAAACTTCAGTTCAGCTTTGTTAACAGCTCCAGCCAACTACAAAGAAACGAAAATAACAAAAATAAATATCTTTCTATGGGAAACAGTAAAAAGTCAGAATCCCGTACCTGACCCATGTAATGGGCGATCTCGATGAACTCCTCTCTATTAGTCAGATTATTGATCGGGGGAAGGGAACACCCTGTCCTCTTCATGTGCCTCATCAATGTCGCTAAACCCCAGGGATCATCAAGAATCGATCCAGGCTTTGAATGAGCAAAATTCCAGCCAACGGTTCCTCCTCTTTCAGAGGAGGAAGAAGATCTAGAAGGCCTGTCACCTTGGTCAGTCCTTGACCTCTTGCTCCTAGGGAGGTCAGTCTCGGAAGGTTCCTTGTTCGTTTGAGGATCGATTTCCATAACCTGAACATCGGAGCGAGGAACCATGTCTTGAGCTCCCTGCGCTTTGACAGGATTGACATCCTTAGCCGGAGCAGAAGCTCCATCGTCAAGGACCTCTTTCATAGAGCTGAGGAAAGATCCCCCCTGATTCTTCTCACTTCCTCGTGAAGTGCTTGCCGCTTTTGCTGGTCTACCCCTCGATCGGAACGACGGCTGAAGAGGCATCTTGGCTGATTTAGTCTTCTCAGTTCCAGAAGTACTAGCTCCCGTCGAAATCGATACAACCGAGTTACCTTCGGAAACTGCGTTAACAAAATTCTTTATTACTCGAACATCTTAAAATAAGCTCATATGAGTATAAAAAAAATTTAAAGCAAAGATATTACCTTCTAATTCCGCGATCGGGATAGGATTTAGGAAAGAAGCGTTAAAGAAGCGTTATACCAATCCGGAAATCTGGTAGATCCTACTCGAGAAGTAGTATATGACGCCCAGGTTCAGGAAGTTTGCTGCAGTTTTCGAAAGAGAGCTTTGGTGAGCTTGCCAGTAAGCGTAGGAGGATCCTCAATATCTGTAAACAATATCAGGCACTCATCAGGTCACTGAAAATAAAAATAAGTAAATGCATTCCTAAAAAGTCCTAACCAGATGCATCAGACCAAATGGTCCTGAGGGCACGACCCACAGGAACCGTCGAGGGGTCAATTTTTACATAGAAATACTTCTTCCGCCAGTCATCATCGCTGCTAGAAAACTTGAAAATGCCCAACCTGGGGTGACACGAAAGATAGTAGGTCCTGTTACCACCATCTCTCAAAGCACTCTCCTTTATCGAGAAAAGACTCATTAGGTCATTAATCCCGACAGCGACCCCTTATTCTTTGGACCTAGTGATAAAACCATTTATCACTCGGATAACAGAGGGACATAGTTGGGAGAGGGCTAGTTGGTAATGATCAAGGAGGTCTAACAAAAGATCAGGGAGAGGGAACCTAAGGTGGCTCTTAGAAATATAGTTTTCGTGAACGCAAAACCAGCCCTCTGGAGCAGTTTCATGGGTTTCGTGGTCTTCACAAACCCTGGCCAATTCCTTATGGCCTTGAGCTTGGACCATGAGGTTAACAACTTCTTGGCCCTTTAACACAGAAGGCGGATGAGATCCAGAGGGAATACTCCCACTAGAACCACCGGTTCTCTTTGCTTGTTTGGAAACTCTCTGGGCTATCGATCCCTTAGCCTTTTTCTTCTTCTCAGCCATAGTCATTGACTCGCCTATTTCTTTTTTCACCTTCATGAGTCGAACACCAGTAGCAGAGATCCCAGTCTCTCCAGAGCCTTCTTTTGGTCCAGTAATAACAGGGAACGATGAAAGAAATCGGAAAAGAAAAGAAAGATCGAACTAGCAACCTAAAATCTTGGAGCAAGAATTTAGAAAAATCTACCCGAATGTAAGCTTAAGGAAAAATGAATAACAACGCGAGAAAGTAAAATAAAGGAACCGGGGAAGTTACCTGGGAAGAGTTGCAATTAATGTAAATTGCTTTATATCACGTTAAGTCTCGAAAATCGGGGATAACTAGTTCAAATTCGTTTGATCTGAGTCGTCGATTTCACTAAATATAACCATAACCGTCGGATTAGATGAGAGATATTCTCGAAAAAAGATAACGAGTAATCATTATCTCGACGAAAAAATAGAGATTCGGCGGCTAGGTTTAGCTTCCAAGAAAAAGTAGCTTCTCTCGAAAGCTGGGGGCAACTGTTGGGCCCAAATATGGCCCGTTAGCTGAGACTAATGGGCTCTAGCGATAAGAGTTGACAATGGGCCACTATAAGCCCATTTGCAGTTAATCCTTTGAGAAAAGAGTTGAAAGTAGCTGGAGGCTGTTTGTTGAAGGAGGAATACTAACGAATAGGTCACAGAAGAGAGCTCCGGACCTCACTTACAAAGAGCTAACATGAGTAGCTCAGGCTTGATGCACAAGACCCGGTCAAAAGGAGACTGTTGAGAATCCCCCAACTCACAGAGCAAATCTCGGAGGTTGGTTAGGATCGCTCAAACAAGGCTAGGAGCTATTTAAGGAAGAGGAGAAGATCATGGCATGGGGACTCGATCATTTTTTCCGCACATTCAAGAACTCTAAATACATTCTTAATTCTTTGTAATCACAGATCGTTACACTTGTAATCACCTTTTACCAAAAACATTCAATATAATAGTATTCATTCTATAAGTTCTAAACATGATTCAGCCCACGATTATCTTTTCTCCAATCTAAACCTGGTCTAAATTAGGAAGTGAGTTTTATCCCTCACAACGTCCTTCAACGAATCTTTCAAATAATTCTTCACGATTCTTTCAATATCCTCTTGGTCAGCCCACCAACAATGGTACTCACCTCGGGACGAGCCTTTGTAAGAACATCTTCCTCTGCCTCTTCCTCTGCAGGTAGCTCTTCACTAGGCTCTTTACGAGCTTTCTTAAGAGGTCTTGGACTGCCTTCCTCTTCCTTCACCAGAACTATCTCTTTCTTCTCTTTCTTCACTGCCGGCTTTGTATTGACCCAAGTAACGGTGACTTCCCAGCAATCCATGGTCCATTTCCATGGTCTCTGATTACACATGAGTTTAATTATGTTCTCCGCAACTGGGTCCTTAGCATCAGAGTCCCATTTTGGAAACATTTCACCAATGTCCTTCTCAACAAATTTCATCACCTTCGTCTGCAATAATTAAAAGATATAAACTCAGATATTTGACGGATCAAGAAAGATGGAAAGAAAAGACTTCACAGAAAACTTATGATTAAGTCGTCTGGAAAGTCTTCCAGCTAGACGACTTAATAATAAGTCGTCTTGGAAGTCTTCCAGCTAGACGACTTAATAATAAGTCGTCTTGGAAGTCTTCCAGCTGGACGACTTAGTAGACTATTTATTATTAAATCGTTTGGGTAGTCTTCCCGGACGACTTAATTATAAGTCCTCTACTAAGTCATCCAGCAGGAAGACTTTCCAGACGATTTAATTATAAGTCCTCTACTAAGTCGTCTAGTTGGAAGACTTTTTTAGACGACTTAATCATAAGTTTTCAAAAAGTTTTTTGAATTGAAGTAAATACCTTTTCTTTCAATAGCTTCTTTAAAGCATCTTCGTCCTTTGCTACACTAGTAAGCCAATATCGGTGGAGACGGTTTGTTTAGTATGGGATTACCATAAGTAGCACCCAATTCCGACAGAGCTGTGTACACCCAGACCTGGAGAGCTTGTATAAACCCATCAATGGTGTAAGAACCCGAAATACTTTGCCTTTCACAGAATCCATCAGCACCTTAAACGCGACACTCCCCCATGGATAATTCTCAAACCGTTCTAGATCCATCACTAGCCTTGCCAGACTAACACGTATAGGGGTTGAAAACTTTCTCCCTTCAATCTATCCAATGAAGATGGCAAGGTACCAGAGCCGCTTACGATCATCCGGAGACCACCCTTCGCATCTCTCAAATGCTGCTATTATCTGTTGAGTAGTTGGTTCAGCTTCGACATGTACTCCCAACAACTCCCAGAAAGAAGCCAACTCCTTTGTAACAGAACAGTTTGGTCTCTCAAGGTCCTCGATGTACTCAAAGTTTAGACCAGTGATGTATTCAAACTCTAACAGTGAGAACCTCAAAGGTTGTGGACCAACAAGACTCCACAGCTCATGCTTCTTCTTTATGTCGAGCTGGAAACCGAGAATGTAGTGAACCAGCCTTGAAGCCCAATCAAATTTCAGCTCTTGGAACTTGATGAAAACTCCCATCTTAGACTTCTTTAGCTCTTTATATTCGTCATCATGAAGAGCATTCCTTAAAGCAGTATACAACTTCATACACGGATGATACGAAATACTATTCAATGCGGGGGACTCTTGCCCTACTGTATGTATCCTACGGGGGAGTTCTGGAATATCCATATTTTTTTTCTGCAAAACTAACAAAGACAACCATCTCAAACACACAACCATCTCAAACACACAACCGTTAGTAAGTCGTATGCCTTAAATATATTTACCAGACGACTTAATAGTAAGTCGTCGAGACCTTAAACCCTAAACTAAATTGACTAAATTAACTAACTAACCACATTATAAAATCAAATTATACTTAAATAGTGTTTACTATACACAGAAATAAACACACTTAGGTAAATTTTAAATTTTTCAAAAAAACATTTATGCTTTCAAAAATCTAACCCTAAGAAACACATACAATACTACAACATATGTTGGCAAAACCTAAACCAAAGAATATCATGACTCACTACTTACACTCATCTATGTTGAAAACAATTAAAATTTTGTTATATCTTAAATTTATATCTCTTAAAACATATGTTAATTACATGATTTCAATTTTTCACTTATCAAAATATTTTTTACAAGTTTTTTAAATTATTTTTAAGAATAACTTTACTAGATGACTTTCAAGTAAGTCGTCCGTCCAGACGACTTTCAAGTAAATCGTCCGTCCAGACGACTTACATGACAATCGTCTGGACAGAATAGTTGCGGGGGTTAGAAACATAAAAAAAAAAAAATTCACAAGAGGCTAGTTATAATTTCAATATTCTTTTCAATTATTTTTTCATTTAATTCAAATTTGAATTTACTTTTGTATTTTAAACCAAATTTTGAGTCATATTTGGTAAATCTCTCTTTATGTAGCTTTTTGACGCAGTTTTTATAAATAAGCAAGAACTATTAATGGGAACTTATGAAACGTCATGAAATGATTTATTTTGAATGTGAATGTTGACTTTTAGTCACGCTAGTATAACTTCAGTTGGTTTTATAGACGAAGTCAATTATTAAGATTTCTAAAGGTAAAAAAAACAGTTCAAAGCAGTATAGATTAAACAAATCAAACGTAATACAAGCATATCAAAACGATTCAAATATGAGAGATGCAGATTAAGCAAGAGATTAAAATCAAACAGATCAAACCATTATTATAATTTTAAAATGGTAAAAATAGTTCAAAGAAAACAGACTATATGTTTATATAATAAAAATACAAGAAAAATATATCAAAATACATAATATATAAATAAAATACATAAATAATAATAAATATTCTACTAAAATTCTGTTACTGCAGTTTTAAAACTAAAATATAAAACATTGAAATTTAATGATATATAATTATTTTTCATTAGTATACAATGATAATATTTATATTGTTATAGATGTCAACAAAATAAAATAAAATATTATATTTGTAAAAGCTAATAAATACATTTTTAAATTTTATAATAAAACCATTTATTGGTCAAGAAAAGAAAAAAAAAAAAGATGAACAACTCGAATATATAACGGTGTAAAGTGTATGCAGATCTTCTATTTTTCTCACAAAAAACAAAAAAAAAATACCGTAAATTACATGTAAATCTTCCACATTCTACAATTTAAAACCGAAAAAAAAACATTGAATGGTAAATTAAATGCAGGAGATCTATATGTGAGAGAGATTTACACTTCTTCCGCTACACCATTCGAACCCTAAGACAAAACCATACCACCATAAACTACTGCTTATCACTCGTTTCAGTCTGAATGCTATTTGCAAAAAAAAAAGCACATGGTTGAATGGTCTTTACACTTGTTTTTTTTTTTTTTGGGGCACATGGTTGAATGATCTTTACACTTGTTTAATTCTCCTATTTTGTTTATTTAGTTGACCCTTTATAATGTTCGTACTTGAAATTACAAGGCATGGTGAAATGACATTTGTAAAGAGCCTCGAGGAGAAGATTTTTGACTAATGCTAAATGAAAAAACGTATGACCATCCAGATTCGAAGCTTAACTTAGGAGTCGGTATTTTATCTGTTACTTCTGATTCGATTGTTATTCGTTTTGATTTGATCAAAGAATTTCGAATATTTATGAAGTTTCGAAACAAAACAAATATTAAAAATCGATATCCGTTAAAATCAAAACAAGTCACAAATATTAAAATTTTAGGAAGCGGATATCCTCTCCGATTCGGCAATATATAAATACAAGTATATTTTGATTATATTTAAAGTTTTAAATGTATAAATTATAAAATTATTATTCCAACATATTATTTAACAATTTATATTCACATTATTATTTATATAAAAGTATAACATAAAAAGAAGAAAAAAAACTTAATAATTTTTTTCTGAAGTTTTAGGTTATTATAATTGTTAACTAAAAAATTACAAAATATGTAAATTCACTACTTCTTTTAACTTTTTTTATATACCGTGAAAAAAGTGTTTTACAAAACAAATTTATATCAAATTTTTAAAATTATTTTTTTTAATTAAATTAGATTATTCGTAAGTATTCGTAAATATCTATTTATTTTTCAGATATTTTCTCTATTTTTCCTAAGGGACATGTAAATGGACCCACATAATACACTTTCATTCAATTTCAGACCGTTAACACCCAATCCGCATTTCTCCAACTAGAGTTTTCCACGTGGCAATACAAATATCCGAAACCCAAATAACAAGTAATAACCACCAATCCACCATGTGTCTCTCGTTCGAGATTTATCACTTCATCACAACTCTGAAACTTTCAAATATCCAATAAATTTTTCATCAAAAACAAATATCGTTATGCAAATCTAAACTTAAGACATACCAAAAGAAACATGAAGTAAAATAGATGTTGCTTGTTTTTAAAGGCTAGAAATGGTTTACTTATCAACAATTATCTTAGCAGATAAACTAATCTAAAACAACATCACAATGCATAGTTTTTTTTTTTTTTTTTTTTTGAAAAAGGGCATAATGCATAATTTCGTTCAGAAAATCAAAACATGAGTCACTCATTACACAACCACATCCAGTCACAACAAAACTCATTTTCTTCTTTACAAATTGCCATTTGTTTTGTATAGATCCATTTTCCTCCTCTCATTCCTCATTTTATTTTATTTTATTTAAAAAACATCTTTATGTCACCACACAAAACCCCATAAAATCAAAAATCGTTACCCACATTCTTTCATTCTATCCTAATCCCCATCACTCAAAACAGAGTGCTTAGGCGGAGAAGAAGAGGGAGAGTAACCAAACATCAAACAACAATGGCTGTCTCAACAATCTACTCAACACAAGCTCTCAACTCAACTCATTTCTTAACCTCTTCCCCTTCTTCCTCCACAAAACAAGTCTTCTTCTACCGTCGTAATACCAACCGTAGATTCAACACCATCATTACTTGCGCTGCACAACAAACCGTCGTGATCGGACTCGCTGCCGACTCCGGATGCGGCAAAAGTACCTTCATGCGGAGGCTGACCAGTGTCTTCGGTGGAGCCGCCGAGCCACCGAAAGGAGGGAACCCTGACTCCAACACACTCATCAGTGACATGACCACTGTGATATGTCTCGACGATTACCATTCTTTGGACAGGACCGGTCGCAAAGAGAAAGGGGTCACTGCTTTGGACCCACGCGCCAATGACTTTGATCTCATGTACGAGCAAGTCAAAGCTCTTAAGAGTGGTATCGCCGTCGAGAAACCCATTTATAATCACGTCACTGGACTTCTTGACGCACCTGAGCTTATTCAGCCTCCCAAGATTCTCGTCATCGAAGGTCTTCACCCAATGTAAGTTTTACTCATGCTCTGTTTTGTCTGTCAGACAAAACGTATCAGTTTCGAGTTTGTAAGTCTCTTTTCTTGTTGGAATCTTGGACTTATCAGATATTATATAAAAATCAGTATCATAATAGAACCTTTGCATGAAACTCTTGTAGTTTGACAACAATTAAAAATGTTATTTGAATAAATATGTGTATAGTTTCAGTCATTACTCATTACAGTATTTTTATAATACTGTTTTATGTACTTGTGAAGGTTTGATGAGAGAGTAAGAGACTTATTGGACTTCAGTATCTACCTAGACATTAGCAACGAAGTCAAATTCGCTTGGAAAATCCAGGTCTCTTTCTTTATCTAAACACATTTCATTTCACTCGACAGTTACCTTTAAGGTGTCGTTGACATGGACTTTTGTAACGGTTTGTAACGGTTTGATGATAATAGAGGGACATGGCAGAAAGAGGTCACAGTTTAGAGAGCATCAAAGCAAGTATTGAAGCACGAAAGCCCGATTTCGATGCATTCATAGGTATAATCCTAGTTTCGGTCTTCAATTCCTAGAATATTGATTTTTATGGTTTAACAATCTATGAATGACTTATTACAGACCCACAAAAGCAGTACGCAGATGCGGTGATAGAAGTGCTTCCAACGCAGTTGATTCCAGATGACAACGAAGGCAAAGTGTTGAGAGTGAGACTGATAATGAAGGAAGGTGTTAAGTACTTCAGCCCGGTTTACCTATTCGATGAAGGTTCAACCATCTCGTGGATCCCTTGTGGTCGCAAACTCACTTGCTCCTACCCTGGCATCAAGTTCAACTACCAACCTGATTCCTACTTCGACAATGAGGTACATTCATTTATAATGAGTTAAGAAGTTTCTTGCCTCTTGCTTTGAGCATTTGTCTCCCCCTGTTTCAGGTTTCGGTTGTGGAGATGGATGGGCAATTCGATAGACTGGACGAGCTGATATACGTGGAGAGTCATCTGAGCAACCTCTCGACCAAATTCTACGGTGAAGTGACTCAACAAATGCTCAAGCATGCTGACTTCCCTGGTAGCAACAATGGGACTGGTCTTTTCCAGACCATTGTTGGATTGAAGATCAGAGATCTCTATGAGCAGCTCATTGCCAACAAATCCACTGCTCCTTCAGAAGCTGCTAAAGCCTAAAACCAAATGCAAAATAGAAAGCGTCGATAAATCCATTTTCAGTTTCTTCTTCTTCTTGCTTTCTTTCTTTCTTTCTTTATGCCTTGTTTCCCGCGAATTTTCATGGCGAAAAGGACGGTGTTGCTTGTTTATAATTTGTGTTGATAATGGAGATATATAAGAAAAGCCTGTAATGTAGAGTAAGTTACTAGCAGAGCAATAACAATTCAGTTAATACAACACCTTCATCTATCTATTAAATTAGAAGCATAATAAGGAAACGTTTGTTTTTTTCCAATTCAACATGCTCTTGTTTGAATCTTAAATACACACAATTGAGCTTCTTCCCCACCACAGAAAAACCGTACATAACAGAGATCATGTAATAACTCTGATTATCATTGTTCTTCTTCTTCACCAAATCGCTTCCAGTCCAGACTTCACCATACATCACAATACTCTTGTATCACTCTATTTAAATCGCCAAACCACTTATCTCTCAATCATCATATATACTTATTCTCACATTCTCATTCTCAAACTCAAAAATCAACACTAAATACAATTTCGCCTTTTATTAACTTTACATATATATTTTCTTTCCATTACAAATTCACAAACATTTACAAAAACTAAATAAAATAGATAGCGATTTTTCCCATCATCTTTTCATTGATACAACAAGCTCTCACATCCAAAGCAAAATGTTCCCATACTGAAGTAACTTGCCGGATCCTGAGACCATCAGTTGTATGTCGCCACGGCATCGCACCTCAGCCGACAACCGCCAGCAAACTTTGCCTGACTGCAGGGACAGAACACAGTAACGATCCAAAGATTCCGGTGAGGGCATAAGCAATCGCACAGAAGGGAAGAGCCTCTGGCTCCTTAGCCGACAAAGCTGCTGTTCCAAGTCCATGAGCACTGTCCATAAGAAAACAAGAAAGTTAATGTCTTTTGATCCTGGTGGCACCAATGGCTAAACAAAATGTCACCTTGAAGCAGTTGCGATTCCCCGAGCAATTGGGTCGCGTAAACGCAGTTTGTCAAGAACAACTTGTACGAAGTTAGCTCCAATAAGACCAGTCACAACAACTACAGCCGCTGTAAGAGACGAATTGGTTCCTGAAAATATCCAAGAAAGACATTAGGATTTTTCTTTAATATGCTCTGCGGAGGTGAAGAATAATATGAATTAAGTACTTTTATACCTTCAAAGAGTGATACAATGCTAAGGGCCAATGCAACCGTGATGCAGCGTGGTAAGATTGAAACCGTTAAAGATGGTTCTAGACCGACTAAACGTCCAACAAGAGCAGTGGAGTAGAGCGAGAACACCGTTGAAACAATCACAGATGTGAAGATCTCAGCTGCGTGCCTCTTCACAAGCTGAAGGCAACAAGAGGCAAAGCAAACAGACTGTTACCAGATTACTAAGGAAAAACAGAACATGTTTGTTGTTGTTTTGTTTTAACCTTTCTTTGTTTGAACATGGAGAAAGCGAAAGAGAGAATGACAGAGCCAAGAAAACCCATTAGTATGTCACCAGCACCAGGATCTGATGCTACTTTGGTTAAGTAGTTTCCTGTATCCATTTTAAAGAGCAGTTTTACATTCTGGTTTAGTTTTGGTTAAAGGGTTTCTCTAGAGTTTACGTAACTTTACCTAAAACATGATCAAGTCCAGATCCTGAAGCATACCCGAAAGCTAGAGCAGCGAGTACTGAAGATAGCGCGCAGCAGATTATTGGATGGAAAACTTTCTTGATAGAAGATGGCAACCTTGGAAAAAAAGAAAGTCAAGACAATGAGAATATAACAACAAGAAAGAGAGAGGGAATTGACAACTAAGGAGAGAGGAGATGATTAGAATATTACCCTGATCCCACAATGTAACCTAGAACAGTAGAAGAAAGAAGGAAAGGGAGACAAGTTCGTGCACTTGTCCCCAGTGAAGTAGGGTAAAACAGAGCTGCAACAAATGACACGACAAAGATCCCACTCCAACTCCATAGCTCAAGTGTTGAAAAAGGTGATGGTTTTGCCATAGGCTCTGCTTCTGTCATTTCGGTTTTCACCATTCTTCTCACTGCTATAGCCGTGAAACCTGCTACACAAAGAGATGCCAACCATCCACCAGCTGTACAAGCATTTGATCAAATATTAGATATGGTTTTGGCCCCGCATATACGGCTAGATGCTAGAGGTTCTTATACCACCCTAACGAGCGCCTAGCCGCATTTTAGAACACTGATTAAACATCAGATCAGTAAATAATATAAAATTACTATGAAAGCTACAAGAAGAACAAGAGAATGATTATATACCTACAATGTAGCAGATTTTGACCCCTGAAGCGGCGGGAATGTCTCTGACGGAAAGAGGGAGAACCACAAGAGAAGGGACGTAGAACAAAGGAAGCCATCTCTGGATAAACAGAAACGCTGGCTCGAAGAAGTTCATCATACCGGTCGCAGCACCAGGAACAACGGAATCTAATATCATAAGAACGGAGAAAATACAGAACATTCCGAACAGAGCGCTAGGGAACTTGATGGACGCCGCTACAAAAGCCTGTTTCAAGAACTGGTCTGCCGCAAGTATGATCCCAAGCGACACCAACAAGTGCGTTGTCGCAAACACCTTACTAGAGATCGCTGACCTGTTTCCTGTTCCTGCACCATCCATGGCTTGAGTTGAAAGTTTTCTCCCAAAGCTCATATCTCGAGAACTCATTTGCAGAAACCTCGTACTTTGTCCATCGGTTTTACGTAGTTTTGATAGATTTAGCTTCTGGGTTGCACTAGAATCGAAAGTCTTCCCATTTTTCGATTGGAATAGGATCTTGGGAGAGGAATTTCTTGATGAAGAAAGAGCTAAGGGAGAGAAGAGAGGGGTGGCTAAATGAGTAGCCATGGAGGTGGAGACGACGTGGCTGTGATTCTGCGTGACGGCACGTCATAGTCTTATTCATCTTCGTTTAATGAAGAAAATTGGATTACGAGACTTTGTATGGACGAGAGAAGGTTTTCTATCAATAAAGAGATGAGCGACTTTTGTCTTTTCTCCCACTTGTGCTGAGTTTTTCCCAGCTATCTCTATTTTAATTTTTTTTTTTTATAAGACTGTTAAATTTGAAAATTGAACGATGATACGAAAACTAGAAACAATAGGGATAAAATAAGGGGAAAAATTCTAGAGTGACTCAAACTAATGGTGTAATTACTAGAATAACTCATATGTTTTCAAAATTATTAGAATATTTTTCTGGTCAAAATTGTCCTTGGCTGTAGTTATAACAAAAAAAAATAATTACCAATGTGCCCATCAAATTAGGTCGTCGATCGATTTATTTTCGAAAAAATAAATCTGTCGCCCATTAAATCTGTTTTCTAAATCGGATAAGAAAATATAATCGATCATAAGAGTGGTGGCAGATTTTCTTTAAATCGTCAGATTTTTTTCTACGGTAGACTTATTTTGTCTGATATGATAGAAAATCGATTTTTGAAATACGTCTGTCGAATGACACAACGGATTTGTTAAAAATGATAGATTTTTACGATTGACTTAGTTTCGTATGGCAGAGATATATAACCGATTTACATATGCGGTAGACTTGTTGACTTACGATCTGGCAGACTTTTTAGTTTAAGAAATGGCAGATTTGTTGCGTTAATTATGGGTTTTAGTAAACCAAGCTAATTTATTACGAATTTCAACCCGGTTTACTGCAATTCCGAGTTTGGTTTATTTCTAGTAGATTAAGACCTCAATTATGTATAACTTTTTGTAACTATCGTCATCTATTTCACTTCTTTGTTCTTCCTGATCATATTATTCCTTTTCATGGTGATTTCAACTCTTGATTCAAAATTTTTATCGCTTAGAAAAACATAGATCACATCATTCTTATATACTATGGTGATACTGTTACACTTGTGTTTTTATTTATAGTAAGAAAATACATTTGAACATTATAATCTTAAATGCAGTCTAATAAAAGTTTGGAATATACGTTTTATAGAGGTCAAATGTGTTAGCACTTTAGTATCATCCAAACCATGTGAACTCCGATTGATAACTTAAATTTATGAAGAATAAATACAAGAAGGTAACAAGTTGTATAAATCCTGCTTCTACACGTATCAAACTCAGCGGAATCTACAGACTCTGGCGAAAACAAAATTACAGTAACTTGAGTGTGTTTGAGGTGAAAAAGGTTAAGAACAATATAAAGAGAGAGAGATTGGGGCGAACAAAGACGCTCTTTATTAGATCTAAACAAGAGGTTACAAGGAGGTGAGTAAAGAGGCGATCTAGCCGGAGCTCGGAGAGCAGACCGGAAGACTACAAAGTGGTGAGTATCGGTGAAGGTAAGCAAACCCTAGATCTAACCACCTAGTCTCTATGAAACCCTAGATCTAGGCGCCTAGTGAGTATGTCGAAGTGTCTCCCCCTTTTTCCCTTGCTGCCTCTCTAGATCTAGCCGCCTAGTGAGTATGTCGAAGTGTCTCCCCCTTTTTCCCTTGCTGCCTCTCTCCTTTTATAGACCTTATCTTCGTGTTCGCCCTAATTTACGTGAGCCTTGTTGGGCTTTATTCTCGTTGGGCCCGTTTAGTAGCCCGGGTGAATCCTGCTTCCGCCGACTCTTCTAGAACACTCTTAGTCGCGCTAGTAGACACGTCCTCGTGCTGAGGCGTTTCTTACGCGTTTAGTGGGCCGAGTACACTGTCACATCGGGCTAAGCTTCTCCATTTGATGGGCCTTGTGGAGGGGTATAACCCATCTCCTACAATAAGTCCCCCCCCCCCCAATTCACTTGTGAGTTCTTATGACTCTAAGTGAATTTGTTGGTCAGGTTTGATCATATGGAGAATCTAGCATGGATGCGCATTTAGGCGTCACCTTGAGCGAGTCTAGTAGCGCGGCTAGGACGTCATCTGCTAAGACGTGTTTAGCAGTCATCATGAGCGGATCTAGTAGCACGGCTAGGACGGCGTCTGCTCGAGCGTGTTTAGCGGTCACCTTGAGCGAGTCTAGTAGCGCGGCTAGGACGTCTTCTGCCAGAGCGCGTTTAGCAGTTACCCTGAGCGGATCTAGTAGTGCGGCTAGGACGTCGTCTGCTCGAGCGTGTTTAGCGGTCAGCTTGAGCGAGTCTAGTACCGCGACTAGGACGTCTTCTATTAGGGCGCGTTTAGCAGTCGCTTTGAGCGCGTCTAGTAGCGCGGCATGGACGTCGTCTTGTAGCGCGTTTAGGCGCTTGCTCAAGCGGGTCTAGTAGCGCGGCTAGGATGTCCTTTGCTAGAGCGCGTATAGGCGTCAACATGAGCGCGTTTAGTAGCGCGGCTTGGACGTCGTCTTGTAGCGCGTTTAGGCGCCTGCTCGATCGAGTCTAGTAGCGCGGCTAGGACGTCTTCTACTAGAGTGCGTTTAGGCGCCTGCTCGAGCGAGTCTAGTAGCGCGGCTAGGACGTCTTCTGCTAGAGTGCGTTTAGCAGTCACCTTGGGCGTGTTTAGTAGCGCAGCTAGATTGTCTTCTACCAGAGCGCGTTTAGGCGCCTACTTGAGCGAGTCTAGTAGCGCGGCTAGGACGTCTTCTACTAGAGCGCGTTTAGCAGTCACCTTGGGCGCGTCTAGTAGCGCAACTAGATTGTCTTCTGCCAGAGCGCGTATAGGTGTCACCACGAGCGCGTCTAGTAGCTCGACTAGTGCGTTGTCTGATCTAGTCGACTGATCGAGGTGCTCGTTTAGCAGACATCTTTTCATCTTCTCCTAACCGTTTTCCGGTTTAGTTTCAACCGCTTCTCGATTTGGCTCTGGTTTAGTTTCAAGTAACCGGTTTTAGGGCTTAACCGGACCTAATTAGGTTCGAAATCAAAAGATTTCGAATAATCTTGTGGGTTTCTGCGTTTGATGGGCTTATTTAGGCCCGTTTAAGCACATTAATTGCACCTAGAGAATCGTGCCTTAGGACTTTGCTATAAATAGGTAGATGCTCTTCTTCTTTCATTATTCTTCTCTGCAAGTTCAGGTACTTTCTTCTCTCCCTTCTCTCTACCTTTTAAATTTCTCTCTCTAAGTTTTCTTCGACTTCTTGCCTCGGATTTTCCCTTTTTGGGTGGTTTGATCATCGCATCGGGCTATGGCTTCATCGGGATGGTTGTCGCGTGAAGAGAAAGGCAAAGGGATTGCCCTTGCGACGGGTAAGACTGATGATGTTACAGAGAATGGAAGTCCAATAGAGGACTTTAGCCTAATTCACCGTGACGCTCTGCGGGGGGAGCGGTCCGAGTCGTATAGCGATTCAGACGCCAAAGTAGGGAATGAGGAAGGCGATTCGAATTGTTCGACTAGCGGGTCCGAGCGAGAAGATGTCGAAAGCTCTGATCCCGATCCTGTCAGCGAAGGTTCAGCGTCTCCAAGTCTGAGTCCTCGATCCTTGTGGATAAGGCATCGAGTCGCTAGATTCGACTTGATAGAGTGCAAGCCGAGCATTCATCGTCTCGACGGGACCTTTGAGGAGTTAGACGCTCTTTCTCCCGAGCTGCTGCGAGATCCTTGGGCTGAGGGTCAACGTTGGGAGAACGTTTTCGGGACCCGATCGACGCACGGATCTGTGAGAGGTATCCTGGAGTGTGCTACAGGAGTAGGCGTGACGTATGTGATTCCTTCCCCAGAGCAGAGGCCTTGGTCTCCACCAATCGGCTTCCAATGTCTGTATGAATCATACTTCGAGGACGACGCCAAACTCTGGTTTCCAATTCCGCGCTTGATATCGGCATACGTTAGGAGACGGGGAGTGGCGATTAGTCAACTAAAGATCGGCTCGATTCGGAATGCCGTCATGCTGATGGTGATGGCTGCGGAGATAGATGTTCACATGAGCGTGAGGGTATTCAAAGAATTAACTTCTACGAAAGCGGAAAAGGGAGGCCTTTTTTCTGTGAAGATGCGTCCAAGTTATAATGTCTTGACCGGCCATCCTCGCAAGACAAAGAACTGGCAGCGTGCGTACTTTTACGTCAAAGCCGATAAGCGTTTGCAGAAGCTATCGAGGACGACTTCCCGGTCTTATGGAACAAAGAAATTGGTAGAAAACGAGCATCGTGGTGTTTACTGTCTGCGTTGGTTGTCTAACCTCGCTTTCTGTCTTTTGCAGGTCGTCATCCAAATACGATCGCGTATCCAGAGAAGTTCTTCGAGATCGCGCAGGCTATAGCGACTCAAAGCCATATGAATTGGCCGGATCTCAGTCGAGAGTGGGTTCGCCGACAACAAGCACGCATAGCAAGAGGTAATCATTCTTCTTTGACCTTTGGTTCTGACTGATGGACTAACGGTTCTTTTTTCTCCTTCTGCTTTTGCAGTTGATTGGGAATCAAGACAGCCACTGGTGGTCTCGGCACGTAAATCTCGCTTATCCTTATTTACTAGGAAGCAGCAGAGACTACTTAGGCAGGCGAGAGAGATGTCGGGGAGACCAGATTTAAGCGCTCTACTTAAGGGAAAACTCCAACTGCTGAAGAAGACGACTTCCGGGGTTGCGCCGGCTGGGGATAACGATGCTGAAGCTTCTCAACAACGTGATCCAAACCCGACCGAGCAGTCTGCCGATGTTGATCCGTCGGCTTCTGAAGTGAAGAAGAAGAAAAAGCGGAAGAGCCCTGCGACGAAGAAAGTACGGTCATCGACAGAGGCTACCCCTCTCGAAGGGCCTTCGGACGGTTTGGAGGTAAGGGAGAAGGAGAAGGGAAAGAGATCGCGCGGAAATTCCGTCGATGGTGGTCCTACCGGGAATGATTCTGAGGAAAAAGGTTCGGGAGAAAGTCCGAAGAAGAAAAAGAAGAAGAGAATTGCTAAGGAGGTCTCGCTGCCTCTAGGTCCCGAATCTCGTCCTGCGGATACTAAGGAACAGGCGAACGTTGATGATGAGACTGAAGCGCATAACCGGCTGGTAGATCCTTCTCCCACCGATACCCATGAGAAAAGGAAGTCTCCTATTCGGATGAGCCGATCGGAAGGTTCGCTTGGCAAGAGGCCCCGGATCGAGTTCACGGACCGTGTGAACTTCTCGTATGATGAAAAGACTCCTTTGATACATAACCCAGACCGGTGCGCAGAGATTACTCGACAGATCCGAGGCGGACCTGTTGAGATGCCTCATGTCGGAGATCTTCTTTTTAAAGACGAGTACACGGAAGCTGCGCTGGCGAATAGACGCGTATGTGCTTTGATCGAAGTTTTGATGGTTGTAGTTGCATCAAAACTTCGATCAAAGACCAACTCTTGCCGGATTTATGTTTTTGCTTTGGAGGCTGAACCTTGAAGTCGCCTTTTTCAACCGATGAGAGAAATTCAGCGTACATCGTCCTACACTCGGTAGTATCTTGTCCTTTGACGTCATGGTACTTACAGTGTTTGGTGAGATCGACTCCTTTAGAGGATCCGGCCCCTGAGGTAGCCGGCGACGCGGGTTGAACCGGTCCGGCAGGACTAGCCAAACCTTTCAGGGCTGCCGTCTCTCGGTTGTACACGTTCCATGGCTCGCCGCGTACTGAGAAACTTGCGACTGGTGTGTTGTTCTCGTCAACGACAAATAGAAGCCCGCTCTTTTGTTGTTTCTTGTCGCCGGAAGCTTGTTGACGCGGCTCCGGCTTTGCGTCGGCGGTCTTGGGCGTTGCCGGCTTGGCTGCGTTATGTTTGCCCATGATCGCTTTCGTGTCTTCCTCCATGTGAATGAAGTTGTGTGAACGAGCGATGGCGTCCTGAAGCGTCGTGGAGGTGCTTCGGTATAGGTCTTCTCGGAACTTGGAACCGAGATGGAGTGTGATTATCATAGCGTCGACGGCTATGTGGTCAGGGATGTCGATCTTTGTGACGATCGACTTGAAGCGCTCCATAAATTCTCAGAGACTTTGATCCTTGGTCTGCTTTAGGTTCCACAAGCTGGAGGCTGTCGCTTCGCGCTTAGTGAACATGATGTAAGTTTTGAGGAAAGCCGACGAGAGCTCCCTGAAGCTGCTGATGGAGTTCTCCTTGAGGCCTGAGAACCAGGTCAAGGCTTGGTCGTGGAGTGTTTCCACGAATAGCTGACAGTAGGCGGCGTCCTTTTCGTCGTCGGGTAGTCGTGCTCGGGCCATCGCGATGTTGAAAGCCGTCATATGTTCTACAGGGTCGCCGCCGGGCTTGTATTGCGGAACATGCAGATTCTCGATCTTGTGGAAGTTTACGCTAGTCAACGTACTGGTAAATGGGGTCCGCTCGGTTGAAGCGAGGACACTCTCGATCTGCGGAGCGGCGCTAGTAACCTTGTGAATCGTAGAGCTCATCTGTTGGAGGTTGAGTTTGAGCTCGGCGATTTCACGGACAGTCGTGAGATATGGGCCGACTTGAGCTGTTTCTGCAGCGTGAGGCTCGGTGGTTTCCGACTCTTCCGAGGTATGGTCAGCTACCGGCGCCGTCGGGTTAGTGTTGAAGAGATGATGGCGGAACGGTTGAGAGTTACTTGTCTGCCCGGCGGGAGCTGCCGTTAATGCTGCGACGAGCGCGGCGAGTTGCGCTTGAGTCTCCTTTTGGATCTCGTCTTGTCTGGCGAAACGCGCCATGACGGAGCTCATGAAGTCGGGCGGAAGGGGTGTTTCGGGTACGGGAGTCTGAGTCGGCTCCTCCACGGCGGTTCCGGAGATGGTTCCGTCGTCTGGCATGTCTAGATCTGATAACGTTGCTTTGTTCAGATCCCCACGGTGAGCGCCAAATTGTTTGAGGTGAAAATGGTTAAGAACAATATAAAGAGAGAGAGAGAGATTGGGGCGAGCAAAGACTCTCTTTATTAGATCTAAACAAGAGGTTACAAGGAGGTGAGTAAAGAGGCGATCTAGCCGGAGCTCGGAGAGCAGACCGGAAGACTACAAAGTGGTGAGTATCAGTGAAGGTAAGCAAACCCTAGATCTAACCACCTAGTCTCTATGAAACCCTAGATCTAGCCGCCTAGTGAGTATGTCGAAGTGTCTCCCCTTTTTTCCCTTGCTGCCTCTCTAGATCTAGCCGCCTAGTGAGTATGTCGAAGTGTCTCCCCCTTTTTCCCTTGCTGCCTCTCTCCTTTTATAGACCTTATCTTCGTGTTCGCCCTAGTTTACGTGAGCCTTGTTGGGCTATATTCTCGTTGGGCCCGTTTAGTAGCCCGGGTGAATCCTGCTTCCGCCGACTCTTCTAGAACACTCTTAGTCGCGCTAATAGACACGTCCTCGTGCTGAGGCGTTTCTTACGCGTTTAGTGGGCCGAGTACACTGTCACATCGGGCTAAGCTTCTCCATTTGATGGGCCTTGTGGAGGGGTATAACCCATCTCCTACAGAGTGCAACCTTAATATTTCCTTCTTTTATTTTGAAAAATCAAAATATATTACAAACAATAAAAAAATGAACATATATATAGAACACAAACAAACATAACAGATGGAGACTGAGATGGAGAAGAAGCATCAAACCAATCTCCCATCAATTTCAAGCAAGGTTGATCGTGAAGGAGACATAAGGATGTGTCTCTGAGTCACCTGCTAAACCAGCCATGGCAGCTCCTCGACCCTCCTCACTTTTCCAATATAAACTCCACTGTTTTTTTCAAACAATCAGACTCAAACATTCAACTTCCATGTAACCTATGTACAGAGCGATAAAGCAAACACGTTTACACCTGTTGGTAGAATCACACATGCGTTCAAGAATAGAGCGCTCTTCACAGCCGGAGATAAGACTCATGCCTCGAAAATAACTCATTGGCAAGAGAAAGTAGTTTGGTCAGGGAGACAGCAAGAAAGACAGCACACAGCCGTACTGAGAAAATTGGACCGGACCACTAACAAACGCAACTGGAACAGCAAATCCTATATTCAAATAGTGTGAGACCTTACCATAAGACAAACCGCAGAACCGCACCGATGCTGGGATGTAGTACCTTACCGTGTATGACCGTGAAGCTTTTTCCGTCGGTTGACTACTCCAGTAGCGTTGCACTTCACCACACGCTGTTGCATAGAACCAGAAGACAAAACCATCGTCTGTTGATTGTTAAATGCTTCTCCACCTGTGTCACCACCGCAGAAGGGTAGATCCAAGTCGAAGAAGGGCTCCCGCTGAGTCACGCGCCGTCGTCACGGAGTCCACACAACGGATCTGGAAGATTGAAACTAGATCTGGTGGTTACTCCAGTCCTAAAACCGACCTCCCTCTCACAAGATGCATCTCAGTCTCGTGTCTTTCCAGAGCCATCGTCGCGTCTCCTTTGACCACCATGAGTCTCGGATGAAGAAACGTGAACACCAGAATCGAGGACATATCAACAAACATATGAGAAGAGAGGCAAAAAAGAAAGGAGAAAAAGAGAAGGAGGCACGGCCTCCAGTATCGGCACGGCACCAGACCAGAGAGGGAAGCTTTTGTCGGTGGGAGGCTGCGAGAGAAAGAGAGTTTCCTGCGTGTGTGTGTGTTTTTTGTTTGCTTTCTCCAAAAAGCTTCTTTTTTTTTCTACGATAAAAGCTTCTTTTTTTTTATGTCGATGGCAATTTAGATTAAGGGTTTTTTTGTAAATATGTGTGTATCCCATTTGAGTCTAGTAATTAATTTTTTATATGAGTTATTCTAGTAATTTTAAGATAAATTTGAGTCATTCTAAGTAATTCCTCTAAAATAAGATATCATTAGACACCAAACAAAAATGGAAAGAACCTCACCAAATCTCCTTATTTCTGAGCCTGTAAAGCGAGTAAGTGATGTAGCCAGACCGAAGCATTTTGGGCGATGTACGACAGGTGACACAGATCACGAGTGACACTTAAAACAATTGCCACTGTAACTTCTTTGCGTTCAGGAAGAACGTGATCCAAACTCCATGAATCTATCCTTGCTAGAAGAAAAGAGATATTGTGGCGAATATGACTATGGCTATGGTGTTCATCAGGCTTTGTGAGTACATCATGTAGGCTCTCCGACGAAGTCTCAAAAATAATATTTGAGAAATATAAATTATGAAAACATTCAACCGCCCAAAAAAGAGCCCACAAGCCTGCCTCTGTATTTTGTGCATACATGAATAGGTTCGACGGCTATGCATGATTGTAAACCCATTTCATCACGTAAAATCCATGAAACACCACTAAGATGATTTGAATTTACCCATGAGGATCCAACATTGCATTTGAAGAAACCATTGGACGGTTTTTTCCATCGAACCATTTCCGTATTGACATTATCCCCTCCATCCTTCGTTCCTATGAATGTATCAAACCATGTGGATTCTTTTTCATAGGCTTTATAAGCAATAAACGAAAATTTAATAACCTTGGTTTCAAAAACAAAAGCATTCCTAGCTTTCCAAATTTCTCACAGCAACCATGGAAAAACTTTTCTTGATCAGATGCACAAAATTTAAAAAGGTGGAATTCCGAGAGAAACCTCCTAAGGGTACTGGGAAGTTAGATTGCTCCCATGTGGCACGTGCTTTAACACATGTAAAAAGAACATGACAGATACTCTCAGCATCATTACCACAAACAGAGCATGTTGGGTCTATCGGAATACCCCGAGTAGTCAAACGTTGCTTAATAGCTAATGCACCAGATAGAGCACGCCACATAAAATGTTTTATTTTTGGTGGAGCTTTGGTCTTCCACAAGTCTCTCCACAATTGTTTTTCAATAGGAGTGAGAGAGTGACTTTGAGGGTGATCAAAATCCACCAAATCCTCTAACAACTTATACCCACTCCGAGTCGAATATGATCCACTTGGTGTGAAACCCCATCTGATCGAATCTTCAAGTACCAGTGATGGTTTCAGAAGTAATATCTTTTGAACTATGGCGTAAAATTCTGATGTAGCAAATTAATATCCCATTGATTCGACCCCTGCATGAGTAATTCTGAAGCTTTTAGCGCTAAATTTTTGGAGCTATTCTCACGGTACATTGGAGGCCGAGGAACGGGGTCAATAATCCAGTTTTCAGCCCAAACATTAGTATTAGTTTGAGTAATTCTCTGCTGTGCATGATACTCCTCCATGCATACGATGGGCGTGTCCCCATTTCACAGTCAAGAAAGTTTCCATCTTTGAAGTATTTACCTTTAAGAATTCGAGAAACGAAAGAATCATGATTATTCCAAATTCGCCAAGCTTGTTTCCCGAGCAAAGCCTGATTGAAACGACCAATGTTATGAAACCCAAGACCCCCCTGTTCTTTGGGTTTACACAACTTTTCCCAAGAAACCCATGGGACCTTTCTCTTTTTTTTATCCCCACTACTCCACCAAAACTCTATAATCACACTCGTAATTCGTTCACAAAGACCTTTTGGTAACCAAAAACTGAAATTGCATATATTGGGAGAGCTAAAGCAACTGATTTTATTAAAACTTCCTTGGCCCCCATCGACAAAGTTTTAGAGTACCACCCCTGTAACCTTCCTTCTAATTTTTCTTTGATAAAAATTAGGAGATCTTTTTTTGAACCTTGAAAACACTCAGAGAGGCCAAGATATGAACCTTCACCACCTTCCTTCTCTATACCCAAAACCCCTTTTATAGCCTGTTTGGTCTCATCGGCTATTTTTTTTTCCAAAAATCATGGAAGACTTCAAAGGGTTAATCATTTGCCCAGACGCATCCCCATAAAGTTTCAGACCTTTCAAAATTTCTTCATTGTCCCTGAAAGAGGCTTCACACAACAACAAGCTATCATCAGAAAATAGCAAATGGTGATCAGAGGGGCTGCCCGTAGCTAACTTTACCATGTAATTTCCCTTGTGTTTCAGCTCTGTTTAAGACATGAACTAAAGTTTCGGCACATAAAATAAAAAGAAAAGAGGATAAAGGATCTCCCTGACGTATTCCTCTTTCCGGTTTAATAAACCCATGAGAGCGTCCATTAAGTAACACTGAGAAAGTGACAGTACTAATGTATGACATTATCCAAACGACTCATTTACGATCAAGTCCCATTTTTCTAGTAAAACTTCAAGGAAGTTCAATTCTACCCGATCGTAGGCTTTTGACATATCTGTCTTAATAGCCATACTTTCTTTACCAATTTTTTCATTAGTTCGCAGACCATGTACCAGTTCATGCGCTATAATGACATTGTCTGTAATTAACCTGCCTCCAACAAAATCCCCTTGAGTCTCAGATATTATATTAGGCATAACCACCTTCATACGATTACATAGAATACGAGAAATGATTTTGTATTGTACAATGCAAGACTAGTGGGACGCATATCCTTCATCTCCGTAGGATGTAAAATTTTTGGTAACAGAAATAACTGTGTATGGTTCCACCCAGCAAGAAGGATGGCTGTTTTAAAAAAAATCTTGAACATCATCAATAATTTTCTGTCCCACAATGTACCAGTATTTTTGGTAGAAAAAACCAGTAAGTCTATCTTCTCCCGGGGCACTACTACTTCTAATACGAAAGGCTGCTTTCTTGATTTTGTCAAGAGAGGCCTCTCTGGTTAACACTGTGTTCATCTCTTAGGTAATCCTGCTCTCAAAACCCTCAAATAAAGTTTCCAAATCGCTTGGATTTGAGCTTGTAAACAACTCTCTAAAATATTCAGTAGCAATATGTCCTTTAGATCCTTCAGAATAATGTTCATTTCCAATAATATATTTTAGCATTAAAAGTTTATTTCTCATTTTCCCCTTAACCACATTATGAAAATATGTTGTATTTCTATCACCTTCCCATAGCCATTCCTCTCTACTTTTTTGCCTCCAAAAAATCTCCTCTTCCCTATAGGTCGTAGCCAAATCCAGTTTTAACTTCCTCAGCATACCATAAATGGGAAATTGCTTTAAGCTCTCTTTGTCCAAATCAATCTGCAACAGTTCTATTCTTGTTTTGGAATTCCAGTCATTAGTCTTTTTAAGCTTGAACAATTCCGACCGACATCGAGCAATACGGTCAAGAACACTGAGATTTGAATTAACGTTATCTACGTCCCATCCACGAACAATGGCTTCATCTACCCCTCTCTTACCATACATACGTTTATCAAAATAAAACCGTCCCCTTTGCGAATTCTCAGGCTCAAGGGCGAACTCTATATGTAGAGGTCGATGATCAGAAGGCCACATACTCATATAGTCAGTAGACGATTGAGGAAAGAGATGAAACCATTCATCATTACCAAAACTCATATCTAGCCGACATTGTACCCAGTTATGATTCCGCATACCTGCCCATGGGGTATTTCCCGTGGTCTTCATCTCCCTAATTTTACATGCTTCAGCCATGTTCCAGAAATCAAAAGAACGTGGTTTCATCTCTAGTAACACCTCCCAATTTTTCACCATTATGCATTATCTCATTAAAATCACCAACCAAAATCCATGCCTCATCTCTAACCACACCAATGTCTGTTAATTTATCCCAAACATAGCGTCTTCTTCCTCTTACTGGATCCCCATATACACATTAAAGAAAAACTAGATTTTGATCAGCCATTTTCTGATTTATTTTTAATAATTATGAAATTTGGATTTTTTTCGTCTACGAAATTTGGATTTTACATTATATAATTGTTATAAACCATATTGTGAATTGCCATAACCGGAACCTGAACCATACCAGACTGGTCCATTAAGGTTTTAGGTCGGCTAGTATTTCTAATCCTTATTAGATTAGGATTTGGTGTTTACTTATTCCATGTAGTATTAGATTTTGTACTATTTCTTTTTCCTAGTTGGTTTAGGTTTTTCATTTTCTAGGAACTTGTAACTCCTTATATAAGGGAACCTTATGTTAATGAAATAAACACAACCATTTCCCTCTTACTCTTTGATTCACAACACGTTATCAGCACGATCAAGTCTCTAATCCCCAAAGCTAAAAAATCCGACCAGAAATCCTAACCCTAATCTTTCTCGACGAGAACCCTAGACGGCTAGAACCACTAGCGTGAAACCCTAACCATCTCGACTCAAACCCTAACTGTAATCCTTGTCCGATCGCTAATCTCAGCAAGCTCTAATTGCGATCCGATCTCATCAACTCCACCCGATTGCAACAAGCTCAAATTCTCGACCCAATATCAGCTTGTTCGCCATCCGATACTCAAAAAAGTTCTAATCCGACCTCAGAAAGAAATTTGCAATCCAACCTCAACGATCTCAATCCGTGATCTGATACTCAGCATGCACGAGTTCCGATTCGTGACCCGGAGAAGTTCTAGCTCGTTTGCGATCTTCTCTTGTTCGGTCCATTCAACTCAATTGGAGGTTAAGGTAATTCTGAAAGCCTAATTTAAAGAATCAAAACCTTAATGCTGTAAATTGAAACCCTAAAATTGAGAAACCCTAACCATGCATATCACATACCCTTAAACCCTAATTATTATAAGCCATATAAATATTATTATAAAATTGGATAGTATACATAATCAAATAATATTTATTTATTGATAAATTTTATTCCCTTGGTTTATTAACTTATGTCACTCAAATGTTTAACCCTAAGGAGTGATTTACTCTCTCAAATAAGAGGTTCAGTCGTAGTACTTAGGGATCGAATCCACAGGGAACTAGAGTCACAAAAGAACTAATCCTAAGTGATTAAGCTAGGTTGAAAAAGGTTTAAAACAATAAAATAAAAGTTGGTAGAAATGGTAAGTTGCTGAGGAGATTGGTTTTAAAACAATAAGAGAAAATAGCTAGATTCAAGGTTACTATTCAGAAAATCAGGATTATAAATCTATGGATGTCTTAAGGAATTGCTTGAAAATATATGAGGACTTCAATCCTTAGACAAATCTATAGCTGTCGCTAGTTAGACTCGTCCATTGATCTGATTGCCGACAATATCGATCGATGTTGCTATCGCTGTATCGATCGATATGCTTTGTCGTCGATCGATTGCTCTAAAGGAGTATCGATCGATATAGCATCGGATCGAATTGAAACTGTGTCCACCCGAGAACATCTATTAGACCACCTATCGCACGTGCCTAATAGAGTCTGAGCTTAGCCAAATGATTTCAGGATAATGACTATTAGATTAGTCACTCCATAATCATACTTCTAGGTAGCTAATCTAGAAGAAGCATTAGGGTTCATTTGGATAATGAATATAACAATTCAACACACCATAGTTGGGGCTAATCCCTCATAACTATTTGAACCCTAAATCTAACAAATGAATCTACTCAGACATAGCCAAGTGATTCATAGCAAAAGAATAAGATGAAAAGAAAATGCTTTTATTGCTAAGTATAGAATAGAATACAAAAACTCTTAATTTCTGATTGTCTTTCTAGGGCTCATAGACATAGCTATAAATACAAGTACAATTAGGTTGAAAAACTCGTCAGGGGCAATCTTGTAATTTGGTGAGAACTTGGGTTTCAAGTCGGCCAAATAAATCTTGCTCATCACGCTCTGTATCGATCGATGGAGTATCTCGACTTCAACTTCTATGGAAGCGTCATCGATCGATTACATAGAGTGTGTATCGATCGATATGTATCTCTTATGTCGGATCTTCATAGTCATCTTGGAAAACTCTTCTTTAAGCACCAAAAGGCACCTAAATCATCACTTTACCACAAAATGCTCCTGAACCTGAAAACATACCTAATAGACTCCAAAACGTAGATATTTATTATAAAAACATAGTAATACCATGACCAAAAACGGGTCAAAATCATGGTATATCAACTCCCCCAAACTTAACCTTTTGCTTGTGCTCAAGCAAACATCAAGTTAGTCTTTGAAAGAAGTTTAAAAACAGCAGGGACTCAATCAAAATCTCAACTTTAAAATCATCACCTCTTACTTTGTTGCAAGCCACATCTCTTATCTGTCAACTACAGAAGTACATTATACCATATCCTAGCTTAGCAACCAAATACATCTAGCCAATCAACTTAAACATTCCTTGACTGTCTATCCCCTCTACTGATTTCATTTATGCATAAAAATAAAGGTGTAGGCTTTACCTTGGAGTATCAATCAAGGAACACATGGATTCAACTCAAACAAGTTTCAGGCATTCTCATCCTGGTTCCCTTTTTTCTCTCTTTATCCCCCTTCTCTGAATCCAAATATCTCTCTCTTACATCAATACCAATGAACAAATAATGTTCATCTTATTGAGTTTTCTTTTTCTTGACTAGTATAAGCGAATAATGGGGTCTTAGGTAATGTACCTCTCCCTCGCTTTGATCATTCCTTCGATTTAGAATAGTGGGATCATTCCTCTGCCTCTCAGGAAATCATTTCAGTCTTTTCTCTTTGTGGGATGCCGAAAGGAGGAGAGAAGGAAACCAAATTTTTTGAGACTTTTACCTTCCAGACTTGCAGGAGGATTCCGATTCCAAGTATACCAAGCCCCAAGACAAACAGTAGATGTCAGGTTTAGGTTGGAAATCAGCTTTGGTTCTTCCAGACAATCATGAAAGTGATGTCATAGGTGATCGGTGATCCACTTTATCATCTATAGTACTTTCTGCAATCAACAAATCTAAGAATGGTGCTAAAGAGTGGTAAGATAAAAAGTAAGACTTCGAAATTTTTTCCTTTTCTTGACTCAATAAAACCAATTTTTGAAAACTTTGTAAATAAGATCAAAAAGAGGTAAAGTAGCATCAGTAATCAACTCCCCCCAGACTTAAATCATACACTGTCCTCAGTGTATAATCAGTCGGAGTTAGAGCATAAAAAATCAAATGAATGTGTAACTGATATCGAAAATTGGAAACGATATACTTGACCAATATGGGTATCGATCGATGGTGAGTCGCCATCGTCGATCGATGCGTGTAAGTCTGTGTCGAGCGATATCAACTGGTTTGTATCGGTCGATAGGTATGGTTCGTGTATCTATCTTCTTAAAAACAAATAAAAACGAAAAAGAATAATAAGTAAAAATAAAATAAAATGAAATAATAAAATACCTAACATTGGGTTGCCTCCCACTCAGCGCTTGTTTAAAGTCAATTTAGCTTGACTATGGAAGTATGGTGGCTAGTGAGGTGGGTTGCAGGTACTTGTTGGGAAACAAGTGTCCTCCTTTTCTTGTGTTTCATCAAACCAAGAGGTCAAAAAGCTTCTTGTGGCTTTCTCACTTCTGGTCATACTAGTCTTCAAACCATAAACTTTTGTCTGGATCCTTTCTAACCACCCCTCTAAGTTGGCAAGGCTGTACTGATGGTTGCCAAGCATGCTGTAGATGTGTTCTGTTGTTTGCTGCATGGTGTCGTGGTGTGTTGGATCATCGGTCGATTCTGGAGGTTTCATATCGGTCGATGGATGGGGTATCTCATCGATCGATGGGGATCGGTCAGGTCAGCTGGCGAGCTGTCTTTGAATGTCTTCTACCTCCTTCTGAATATCTTTCATTGTGCATTGTAGACCTTTGAAATCACTGTGTAGGGGAAACCAGTATTCGTCCAGTAGTCTGTAATCTTCGTCTCCACAAAACTCAATAGATTTGTAGATTTGTGCTGTGGTTTCTTCAAGTTCTTCCATGGTACAGAATTCTTGAGCACGGGTATCGATCGATGGACTGGGTTTGTCATAGATCGATAGCTTCTGTAAGTGGTGCTCGATCAGGTTAAGTACGGGTGTATCGATCGATGCAGGGGGTTCTGTATCGGTCGATGCTTGTGTCTGAGACTTCAGTTGTGCGCGCAAGGTGTTGAATTCTTCTTGTAGGGCATCTCGTTCCTTTCGTACCGAGTCATTGCTGCTGGTATTCCATAGCATATCACCTCGAAGTTTGGATAGGTCTCCCTCAAGTTCAACTCTCATCCTTGCTATCTTCCAGTTGTGATCGCTGGTGAGGACATCTAGCATGTAGGTGACTTCTTTTTGTGTGTAGAGCTTGCCATTTGGAACTCCTTCAGCAAACTGATCAGCATATCCTGGTAGACAGAAACAAGAGCGACCAAATAGTGAGGCTCTCTTTAGCAAGTTTTCCATGTCTTCTTTGGTGACAGAGATGATGTCTCCGTTTACTGCTCTTGCATGGCCAGATTCATCTCTGTAGACTCCATATTCACCTTTCTTTTCTAAAAAGAAACGACGTTCTCCGTTTTGGAAGGCTCTCGTCCCATAGTCTCGTTGCGTATCGATTGATGCTAGTCTCCATGCATCGGTCGATGGCCGTTTTCTCTGGTGCGGGTCGTTTTCGATGATAGGTTTATTGGCCATCTGAAGGATGTCTGCAACATCTTCTATGGAGATTGGAATGATTCTCCCATCTATGGCTCGTGCATGACCATCTGAATCCCTGAAAATACCAAACTCATCCGGAATCAGTGAATTTAAATCAAATTTGGATGTTTGTACCTCGGATGGTGTTGTGGTAGGATCGGTTGGTGGTCTGAGATTGATATCGACCGATGGTGAAACGTCTTCGTCGGTCTATGGCTTGTAGATCATGTCGGTCGATGGCTTGTACTCCATGTCGAGCGATACGGGATCTGCAGGTTGGGTCGCGCTTTGTAGAGTTGCTATATCTACTGCAAAGCTTTCGTGATAAGAGCTGGCCCAGCTTCCAATCGAGTAATCTCCGTCTCGTGGTTCGTGTGGGACATAGACTGGTTTGCAGTAGTTCGTCGCTCGTTGATTCGAACCGTCGTTTGCGCGATCTGGGGTAGGGCATATCGATCGATGGACCAGGTGTCATATCGGTCGATGCTCGTCGGATGAAGGTCGGGAATGGAGGTTGTTCTTCATCTTCTCGAAGAAATTGGTACTCTATAGCTCGTTCCTCCTCATAATCTTCATCATACTCCTCCTGAGTAGTAATACTAGCAAGCACGGGCATGTAATGATCGTTTTCCCACTCATCTATGCGGAGATCGGTTTCTGGAAACTCGTCTTNATATCGGTCGATGCTCGTCGGATGAAGGTCGGGAATGGAGGTTGTTCTTCATCTTCTCGAAGAAATTGGTACTCTATAGCTCGTTCCTCCTCATAATCTTCATCATACTCCTCCTGAGTAGTAATACTAGCAAGCACGGGCATGTAATGATCGTTTTCCCACTCATCTATGCGGAGATCGGTTTCTGGAAACTCGTCTTTGATCTTCTGGAACTCATCATCGATCGATGACCATGTGGCTCTGTCGGTCGATGGGTTGGCACTAGTATCGGGCGATGGGGTAGGGTTGTCATCGGTCGATACTGCTTCTTCGGTTTCATAATCTCCCATAGAATCATACTTGTGGGGACAGAAACAGGTGGCTACGAGTGTTGAGCTTGCTGACCTTGGAAACTTGATGATTGGGACAGGGTTGTAGTGGACGGAAGAGTTGATAAGGGTTAGGCAGAGTTTGTTGGTGTGTAGGTCACAAACGGCTCCAACTGTGGCTAAGAATTCTCTTCCAAGTAGTAGAGAAGTCTTGAAGTTGAGCTTGTTGGAGAGAACATGAAAATCTGTAGGAATTAGGGTTTCTCCAATCTGTACCTCAAGGTTTCGAACTATGCCTCCAGAGCTTTGGTGAGAACAATCCACAAAGATGAAATTCTCGTCAGAAGGCTCTATCTTCAGACCTAGATGGTCTGCAATAAGCTTGGGTAGGATGCTAACTCCAGATCCTGTGTCACATAGGGCACGTGGGAACTCAACACCTTTAATGGAGCAAGGTATTGTGAACTTTCCTGGATCACTCTTCTTCTCTAGTGTTATTTTCTGCTTTTGACTGTCTCTGACTTGGTGAAACATTCTCTTGGTGTCTTCTTCTGTCTCCTTGGTTTCTCTAAAGAACATCCACAATCTGTGTGAAAAGTAGGCTTCTTCAAAGGGTTTCTCTCTAGGTATTCTGAGGACTCTTTTTCTAAAGCTTGACAACTCCTTCTCATTAGCTTCTCTTTTATAAGGCTTCAGTATATTCTCTTTCTTTTTTCTGAGAACTCTTCCCTGAGTCTCCATTTTTATTTCCATGGACTCAAAAATATCCGTGGGTCTCTCTTTTAGGGCTGCTGTAGGGTTTCTGGTGGTGTAATACTTCTCTCGCTTGCACTATCAATCTTAGGAAGCTGCACTCGGCATGTGGGTACTGCGTATCGATCGACACTGGCTGAAGTGTGTCGGTCGATACCATGGTCTTCATGTCGATCGATGACATTGTCATTATGTCGATCGATGACAGGGACGGGAGGATGTGGGTGAAGTGCTGCGAAGTCGGCGTGAGACATAATCTTGACGGAATTGCACTCGCGAGGGTTTTNTTAGGAAGCTGCACTCGGCATGTGGGTACTGCGTATCGATCGACACTGGCTGAAGTGTGTCGGTCGATACCATGGTCTTCATGTCGATCGATGACATTGTCATTATGTCGATCGATGACAGGGACGGGAGGATGTGGGTGAAGTGCTGCGAAGTCGGCGTGAGACATAATCTTGACGGAATTGCACTCGCGAGGGTTTTCGTCTGAGTCTATCGATCGACACTCATCAAAGTCTATCGATTCGACGCACTAGGGGTGATATTGATCGATGTTGAGCTGGTGATATCGATCGATAGTAGTCGTAGGCGAATTCTCTTTCACTCTCATCTTCAGATCTCTGAATCTCTTCTACTACCTCTTGCCAGAATTCATCATCCAAGATGGCATTGATGTTCTGGTTAGGGGTGAATTCCTGCTTCTTAAGTGCTTCTCCTGTCTGAAACACCTGGGTCTCTAGCTTCTTCACATGGGTGCTGAGGACGTCTATCTTCGTGGTGAAGGTGTTATAGACAGAGTCTATCTTTCCGTTGAAGTTCACCTCTAGCTTCTGCTGACTCTCAAGTATCTTGTCTACCAACTCCTCCAGTTTAGAATCTTGGGTGGGTGGGTTTGGGTTGGTGTAGAAGGTACTTCCAAAGCTTCTGTTGTTGTTGGGGTTGCTGCTGCTGAAGTTTGTTGGCTTCTGGGAACTCTGGTTGAAGTTGCTTCTCTGGCCTGTGAAGTTTCTGTATCCTCCTTGATTATTAGGTCTCTGAAAACCTGCTCCACTGATCCAGTTAACGTCTTCTTCAATAAGGTTTGCATCTTCCACTGAACAGATCTGCTTGGTTAGGAGCTTCTGAATATTGTCTAGCTGAGCTTGAACTTCATTGATGTACTCCTTTCCAATGGATGATGTAGTCTGCGTCACAGAGTTCTTCGTGCTATTGCTGGTAGCTAAGTTGTCAATTAGCTTGATAGCACTTTACGGATTCCTGGTGGTGAAGTTGCCATCACTAGCTGTATCAAGGGATCTCTTGAATTCTGGGCTGATGCCTCTGTAGAAAGTGCAGAGCAATTGCACTTTGTTGAATCCGTGGTGTGGGCAATCTCGCTGGTAGGATTTGAATCTGTTCCAAGTATCCTTGTATGACTCTTCAGGGTCTTGGGTGAATGTAGCAATTTTCTTCCTCTAGTCTTCAGCGCGTGAATCATCAAAGAAATTACGCAGGAAGGCGTGTTTGATGTCACTCTAGGTGGTAAGGGAACCTGGTGGTAGTTGTCTCAGCCACTGCAAAGCTTCTCCAGATAGAGAATACTTGAAAATCTTGCAGAAAAGGTAGTCTTGAGGAACTCCTTTTGCTTTGACTAAGGTTACAAGATCCTCGAACCTCTCCAGATGGTCCATAGGATGCTCATGGGGCAAACCACAAAAAGGGATTTGTCCTACAAGTGAGTAGTACTGCGGCTTTAGCTCAAAATCTCCTCTCTGAATGGCAGCAGGGAGGATGGCTGATCGGTTGGAATAGAACTGATCCAGACGGTTGAAATCAGCCAAGGTTCTGGTCTCTTCTACAGGTTGGATGATGCCTGTAGGTGCAGTGTCTTCTTCAGTAATGATCTCCTTCTGATCATTCAGCTTCTGACCTGATGCATTACGCAGGTGACCATCTTGATCACGCAGGTCTCCATTCTCATCGGGTATGAGAATCATAGGCGCTACCATGTCTCGCCGGTTAGTATCGATCGATATAAGATAAGGTGTATCGATCGATGTCAAGTGAAGGCGCTACCATGTCTCCCCGGCAACGGCGCCTAATTTGATGTCACTCAAATGTTTAACCCTAAGGAGTAATTTACTCTCTCAAATAAGAGGTTCAGTCGTAGTACTTAGGGATCGAATCCACAGGGAACTAGAGTCACAAAAGAATTAATCCTAAGTGGTTAAGCTAGGTTGAAAAAGGTTTAAAACAATAAAATAAAAGTTGGTAGCAATGGTAAGTTGCTGAAGAGATTGGTTTTAAAACAATAAGAGAAAATAGCTAGATTCCAGGTTACTATTCAGAAAATCAGGATTATAAATCTATGGATGTCTTAACGAATTGCTTGCAAATATATGAGGACTTCAATCCGTAGAGAAATCTATATCTGTCGCTAGTTAGACTCGTCCATTGATCTGATTGCCGTAGAGAAATCTATATCGGTCGATGCTCGTCGGATGAAGGTCGGGAATGGAGGTTGTTCTTCATCTTCTCGAAGAAATTGGTACTCTATAGCTCGTTCCTCCTCATAATCTTCATCATACTCCTCCTGAGTAGTAATACTAGCAAGCACGGGCATGTAATGATCGTTTTCCCACTCATCTATGCGGAGATCGGTTTCTGGAAACTCGTCTT
>CAKOAT010887376.1:279636-295901 GCA_932364175.1 Eruca vesicaria subsp. sativa
TTAGGAAGCTGCACTCGGCATGTGGGTACTGCGTATCGATCGACACTGGCTGAAGTGTGTCGGTCGATACCATGGTCTTCATGTCGATCGATGACATTGTCATTATGTCGATCGATGACAGGGACGGGAGGATGTGGGTGAAGTGCTGCGAAGTCGGCGTGAGACATAATCTTGACGGAATTGCACTCGCGAGGGTTTTTGTCTGAGTCTATCGATCGACACTCATCAAAGTCTATCGATTCGACGCACTAGGGGTGATATTGATCGATGTTGAGCTGGTGATATCGATCGATAGTAGTCGTAGGCGAATTCTCTTTCACTCTCATCTTCAGATCTCTGAATCTCTTCTACTACCTCTTGCCAGAATTCATCATCCAAGATGGCATTGATGTTCTGGTTAGGGGTGAATTCCTGCTTCTTAAGTGCTTCTCCTGTCTGAAACACCTGGGTCTCTAGCTTCTTCACATGGGTGCTGAGGACGTCTATCTTCGTGGTGAAGGTGTTATAGACAGAGTCTATCTTTCCGTTGAAGTTCACCTCTAGCTTCTGCTGACTCTCAAGTATCTTGTCTACCAACTCCTCCAGTTTAGAATCTTGGGTGGGTGGGTTTGGGTTGGTGTAGAAGGTACTTCCAAAGCTTCTGTTGTTGTTGGGGTTGCTGCTGCTGAAGTTTGTTGGCTTCTGGGAACTCTGGTTGAAGTTGCTTCTCTGGCCTGTGAAGTTTCTGTATCCTCCTTGGTTATTAGGTCTCTGAAAACCTGCTCCACTGATCCAGTTAACGTCTTCTTCAATAAGGTTTGCATCTTCCACTGAACAGATCTGCTTGGTTAGGAGCTTCTGAATATTGTCTAGCTGAGCTTGAACTTCATTGATGTACTCCTTTCCAATGGATGATGTAGTCTGCGTCACAGAGTTCTTCGTGCTATTGCTGGTAGCTAAGTTGTCAATTAGCTTGATAGCACTTTACGGATTCCTGGTGGTGAAGTTGCCATCACTAGCTGTATCAAGGGATCTCTTGAATTCTGGGCTGATGCCTCTGTAGAAAGTGCAGAGCAATTGCACTTTGTTGAATCCGTGGTGTGGGCAATCTCGCTGGTAGGATTTGAATCTGTTCCAAGTATCCTTGTATGACTCTTCAGGGTCTTGGGTGAATGTAGCAATTTTCTTCCTCTAGTCTTCAGCGCGTGAATCATCAAGGAAATTACGCAGGAAGGCGTGTTTGATGTCACTCTAGGTGGTAAGGGAACCTGGTGGTAGTTGTCTCAGCCACTGCAAAGCTTCTCCAGATAGAGAATACTTGAAAATCTTGCAGAAAAGGTAGTATTGAGGAACTCCTTTTGCTTTGACTAAGGTTACAAGATCCTCGAACCTCTCCAGATGGTCCATAGGATGCTCATGGGGCAAACCACAAAAAGGGATTTGTCCTACAAGTGAGTAGTACTGCGGCTTTAGCTCAAAATCTCCTCTCTGAATGGCAGCAGGGAGGATGGCTGATCGGTTGGAATAGAACTGATCCGGACGGTTGAAATCAGCCAAGGTTCTGGTCTCTTCTACAGGTTGGATGATGCCTGTAGGTGCAGTGTCTTCTTCAGTAATGATCTCCTTCTGATCATTCAGCTTCTGACCTGATGCATTACGCAGGTGACCATCTTGATCACGCAGGTCTCCATTCTCATCGGGTATGAGAATCATAGGCGCTACCATGTCTCGCCGGTTAGTATCGATCGATATAAGATAAGGTGTATCGATCGATGTCAAGTGAAGGCGCTACCATGTCTCCCCGGCAACGGCGCCTAATTTGATGTCACTCAAATGTTTAACCCTAAGGAGTAATTTACTCTCTCAAATAAGAGGTTCAGTCGTAGTACTTAGGGATCGAATCCAAAGGGAACTAGAGTCACAAAAGAATTAATCCTAAGTGGTTAAGCTAGGTTGAAAAAGGTTTAAAACAATAAAATAAAAGTTGGTAGCAATGGTAAGTTGCTGAAGAGATTGGTTTTAAAACAATAAGAGAAAATAGCTAGATTCCAGGTTACTATTCAGAAAATCAGGATTATAAATCTATGGATGTCTTAACGAATTGCTTGCAAATATATGAGGACTTCAATCCGTAGAGAAATCTATATCTGTCGCTAGTTAGACTCGTCCATTGATCTGATTGCCGACAATATCGATCGATGTTGCTATCACTGTATCGATCGATATGCTTTGTCGTCGATCGATTGCTCTAAAGGAGTATCGATCGATATAGCATCGGATCGAATTGAAACTGTGTCCACCCGAGAACATCTATTAGACCACCTATCGCACGTGCCTAATAGAGTCTGAGCTTAGCCAAATGATTTCAGGATAATGACTATTAGATTAGTCACTCCACAATCATACTTCTAGGTAGCTAATCTAGAAGAAGCATTAGGGTTCATTTGGATAATGAATATAACAATTCAACACACCATAGTTGGGGCTAATCCCTCATAACTATTTGAACCCTAAATCTAACAAATGAATGTACTCAGACATAGCCAAGTGATTCATTGCAAAAGAATAAGATGAAAAGAAAATGCTTTTATTGCTAGGTATAGAATAGAATACAAAAACTCTTAATTTCTGATTGTCTTTCTAGGGCTCATAGGCATAGCTATAAATACAAGTACAATTAGGTTAAAAAATTCGTCAGGGGCAATCTTGTAATTTTGGTGAGAACTTGGGCTTCAAGTCAGCCAAATAAATCTTGCTCATCACGCTCTGTATCGATCGATGGTACATGGTGTACATCGATCGATGGAGTATCTCGACTTCAACTTCTACGGAAGCGTCATCGATCGATTACACAGGGTGTGTATCGATCGATATGTATCTCTTATGTTGGATCTTCATAGTCATTTTGGAAAACTCTTCTTTAAGCACCAAAAGGCACCTAAATCATCACTTTACCACAAAATGCTCCTGAACCTGAAAACATACCTAATAGACTCCAAAACATAGATATTTATTATAAAAACATAGTAATACCATGACCAAAACGGGTCAAAATCATGGTATATCATTAACATATGATGTTTTGGATTATTGCACAAAGATTAAGAAATTTACATTCTTTTACAAAAGTATTTTTAAAGATATAATTTTAAAATCATTGAACCAATTATTCAAAACAACTGTAAAACTTTATTGGTTGAACAATTTCTAATAAAGTTAGAAATAACCTTAAAATTTCAAAGCATCTTATTATTTGAAACAAAATAAATCTTTTTAAACATCATCTAATTTGAAACAAAGAGAGTATTATATAATTTCAAATATTCTCGTATTAAAATACCCGTACGGTTGTGCGGATCAAAATCTAATATACTATTAAAATAACAATTACTATACTATGCGGACACACATTTGTACAATTCAACTTATGTAGCTTGTTGCACCCATAAGACTTCATGTACAGAACCAATCTCAGCCTCAACATTCTTGTCACTATCCTTTGCAGCTGATTTTATTCTGTATATATCCAGATTTTTGACACTGTTGCTAGACACCATGTTCTCAATCAGCCTCTTAGCTTCCTCTATGGTCCTTGTCTGAAAGTTCCCGTCGCTTGCAGTGTCCATCATAACCCTGTATCTTACATCAACGCCCCTGTAGAACTTCTTTAATAACTGAATCTCTATAAAACCATGATGTGGACAATCCTTTTGGTATCCCATAAACCTCTCCCAAGAGCTTCTGAAAGCTTCTAAAGGTCCTTGAGAGAATGTCCAAATCTTATCTCTTATCTCTTCAGCCCTTGCATCATCGAAGAATTCATTAATGAATTCATTCCTGACATCATTCCATGTAGTGAGAGATCCTGGTCGTAGACACCTCAGCCAACGTTTAGCATCCCCAGAAAGTGAATATGTGAACAACTTGCAGATGATGTAGTCTCTCGTTGCTTCATTCTTCTGGATTCCAGACGTATAGTCTTCTAGTGTCTGAATATGGTCCAGGGGATTTAATGAGGCAGACTGCAATAAGGGTGCTCACTCACATGAAGGAGGTGTTTACCCTGTACTGGAAATTCTGGGACTTCAAGAGGTATTCGGATAGCAGACATGTTGGTATATAACTCTCCAGGCTTGATCAACTCTGCTAGCGTTCTCTTGCAAGAAACTCTAGCATCCTTAGTGGTAGCAGATGGCTCAAGGATTGCAGTTCCTTCCCCATCTATCTTCTGACCTTCTGCATTACACAGATGACTTTCCTGGTTATGCAGGTCTCCTTTCTCATCTCGTACAAGTGATATCGTTGCAACCATGTCTCGCTGCTCAGTATCGATCGATGTTCGAGTTGAAGTATCGATCGATGTTGGGTGGGAAATGTCGTTCGACAGAAGGGTAGCTTCGGTCGATGTGGGTGGGCGAGTATCGGTCGATGAAGACGGTGTCTCGGTCGACTGTGGTTGGCGAGTATCGATCGATATACTGGTGCTGTTATCGATCGATAGGGAACGTTTTTCTTTGCGGATCGAACGCTCCAATCTTGTAGGATCTGAGATGAAAAGTAATTCTTCCTTGCTGCTTCTGGTACTAATAGACATGTATGTACCTGAAAGACAAGAAAATATTTTCAGTAAGTAACTATAACAGTAAATAAAACCTAGACTAAACCTATTAATCAAGTCTAATGGCGAATCCTTGCTCCCCGGCAACGGCGCCTAATTTGATATCACTCAAATGTTTAACCCTAAGGAGTGAATTACTCTCTCAAATAAGAGGTTCAATCGTAGTACTTAGGGATCGAATCCACAGAGAGCAGGAACACACAATNCTAAACCTATTAATCAAGTCTAATGGCGAATCCTTGCTCCCCGGCAACGGCGCCTAATTTGATATCACTCAAATGTTTAACCCTAAGGAGTGAATTACTCTCTCAAATAAGAGGTTCAATCGTAGTACTTAGGGATCGAATCCACAGAGAGCAGGAACACACAATAGACTATAGAAATCAAAGTTAAGCTAGGTAAACAATTTATAAAACAGTAAATAAAAGTAATGTGAACAAAGTAGTTGTTCGGTTGGTTGAGTTTATAAATAATAAAGAGAAATAGCTAGACCTAGGGATTTATCAATCAAGAGATTCAAAACAACAATTCAAGATGCTAATAGTTTATAGATTCATTCTAGAACTCGATTTTAATAAGTAAGTAATCCATCTATCAATGCAATTACTAATCAGATGTCTAAGTCCTTGTTCATGCTGTCGCATGCGAACAAGAAATGAGTATCGATCGCTACTATGGCCTGAGCATCGATCGATATTACCTCAGACAAGCATTAACGACCTAATCGATTGTGTTCAACCAGATTCCTAGAACAAATTATCATCTGCGCCTAAGTATCTAATCTAGCAGGATTCGGGTTCCGTTAATTGACTACACTTTCGTGTATCTCAATTGTCCTATGATTCTAGGTTCAAGCAATCAGTCACACTAGGCCTGGGCAAAAAAACCGGAACCGAAAAACCAAACCGGAACCGAACCGAAATACCCGAAACCGAAACCGGACCGAAATGCTTAAATATCCGAATGGTTCCTATATTTCTATACCCGAAAAAACGAACCGGAACCGGAACCGAACTGAGAACCGAACGGGTACCCAAATATCCGAAAAACAAGTTAAATTTTTTTAAAATAAGACATCAAGCCCACTTGAACTCATGTTAGATACAAAGATTAATTACATTTTTACCACCAGATTACGTTATGTTTTATTTATTCTGTTATATTATAAATATATATGGTATTTTTATATTAAAATATGATAAATATTTATAAAATTAACACTTTAATGATTCGAACTGTTGTTGGATTGACTAATATGTAAGCGTGTAAACCCTAGACCATTTAAATTAACATATTAACTAATATATTCTGTTTATATATATTTGATTTATATATTAAATGGGTACCCGGAACTGAACCGAAACCGAACTGAAACCGAACCAAAACCGAACCAAAATCTCATAAGTATCTATTGGGTATAAGAATGATTTATCCGATATACCCGGAACCGAATGGTTCCTTTCCGGAACCGAACCGAATATCCGAATGCCCAGGCTTAAGTCACACTATCGTGGTATCCTAATTACTCCAGATCCTAGTATTACAAATCAACCTGGTGTAGAGATCTATAGATATTCTAGCAATCCTAATTGATATTCAGTTTGACATTAAGCTCATGAAATCCCTAAACCTAACAAGATGAACTACTCAAACATGATAGAAGAAACACAAATCATAGTCTGAATAATAATAGAATAAGAAAATAAAGATAATTCCAATGGAGTTCCAAGAGGACTCTGAAGGAGTTCCCCTCTTCTCTCCAAACTAAGAACAATGAAACAAAGATGAAAAAGAAGCGTTGTGTAAAGCCCAGCCGTCAACAATGGCTTGCAAATAACATAAATAGGATTTCTGGTCGTCCAAGGGCATTCTGATAATTTAGGTTTCTTCTGGGCTTCAGTTGATCACGAAATATACTCGGCCCGCATTCTGGCATCCATATCGATCGATATGAAGTGTCTCTCATCGATCGATATGCACATATCTTCCCGACAGTCTTCTCTCGCGAGGCAGACTGACCACTCTTCAGTAAAACGGGGATAACTTCTGATCTAACCGTTGGATTGACCCCAAACCGGTGGCGTTGGAAAGCTAACGCAAAGCTCTATTTTGTGTCAAAAGATGGGCTCAATCGCACCATGGGAAGGTCTCCATCCATATCTAAACATCTGACGCGTCTGCGCAGTTCTGCACTTAAAGGCTCCAAAAGACACCAAAATCACCATATTTCTCCAGGACGTACCTGAACCTGTAAATACGCTAAATAGACTCTATATTGTAGTAAATATTTATAAAAACATATCAATACCATGACTAAAAGTGGGTCAAAATCATGGTATATCATATATTTCATTTATAAATTTATACAAACAAAGCAACAAAGGTTTACATAGTTAGCTTCATCAAATCTATTTCATTTGTATACTTAGTCAACAACACTAACTTGCATATGAAATATATTAACACTTTCTTACAAACAGAAGGGATGACGATCTATTTCCCTTGAGATTTATCAAATATAACTATCTACACACAAACTTTTGACCCCATCTATTTCTACACAAGAATAAAGTTTGAATCTTATTCTCCCCCCCCCAATAATAAAGTTGGTAATCTATTTTTCCATATAAAGTTTGAATCTTATTTCGCCCCTCCCCCAAATCTTACTCCTTTGTCTAACCAGTTTACAATATTTCAATGGGTTCAGCTTCTGGGGTCCGTTTGGTTCAAAACTCTTCGCATTTTCGATGCAAATGGATTTTGGAATAGGAATGTTGGTTTCTTGCTGAATAAAGTGCTAAAGGAGAGAAGGGAGGGGTAGGTAAAGGAGTAGTAGACATGGTTGTGGATGCTGGAACTCGTTTTTGACGAAATGGTTTTTGATGGTTTATTGGTAAGTTTCCGGACGAAAATGTTCGTCAAAATAATTACCAATGTTAGGTATATTTGAAGTAGTGTAGATACATATCTAAATCAGAGTTGGTATGAATGAGAAATGGAGATCCAAATGAGTTTCTTATAAATCATAAAATAAAACAAATGTAATTTTTCCCACATTGGAATTTAAGTGAGTGTTCACTTATATATATAATGGAGAATTATAAAAAAAAGTTTAAAATCTTTAAGTATATTTTGTTTATACTAGATAAAATAGATGTTGAGTCCAATTTCTGAACTGTGGACTTAAAATATTGCAAATGATTTAGTAACCTAAAAATATATTTTTGGTCTAATTTTATTTCGGCTTTGTTGGAAAGTCAACAACATAGTGTCTCTTTTAATTGCCACTAGTGACAAATTAAAGGGTCGATGGAATGAATTCTCTTTATGGTCATTACCTTGACTAGAGATTTTTCCGAGCTACGTCCGGGTTATTTTCCATAAACTTTATTTTTTTATCTTATTTTATAATTTTTGTTTTTGTATATAGCTTTTATAATTAGGGTAACTACTTTATTTCAATTATTAGATTTTAATTTTATTTATGTGATGGTTTTTGGTAATACAATTTCCGAACTATTGAAATTCAATATCAAAAGTTATATATATAAGCTTGTAGGCATAAGTTGTGTAATATTCTATGAAATAATTAGAGTTTAATTTTTTTTGTAACCAATTTTCAGAGAAGGCGTGATGCATTAGTAGTATATATATGAATTTAAACTCCTCATTTATAAAGTTGAAAATAAATAATCATTCCAATAATAGTATTATTCTTTTTGAGGAAAATAGTTTTAAGGAGTTGAATTTTGGTTGGGTCTAGCGGAATTATATGATATCAGTAATGAACAATGTAATATATGTAATAGTTAAAAAAACTAACAAATTCTAACAATTCATAGGTGCAGTAAGGATTTTATTATATCAGTTCTTAAATATTTAAAGAGTTGTAATTAACACATATCAGAGGCGCAAGAGTGGTTTGAAAATCATAACAATAAGCAATTACCATTCATAAATGGTGAAATTATATAGATAAACTGTTTGGAAAGGGAAAGAACTCTAAAAGATGCAAACTGAAAGAAAACTAAATTGAGAAAAAATAGAAACTTAAACTGGACAGAACCATTCCATCCTTGATAAGCATGCACTCATTTAGGGGTTTTGGTCCGCCCTACAGGCATAAAGTTATAGTAAAAACTATTATATATTTATTTATTTAATTTTATGAAGCATTAAATCATTATAAATTGAACAAACAAATAATAAATAGTCTGAGATTGTACTAAACATTTTTAGTTTGAATTAAAAGGACAGTATTGTCTAAACATTATTGTCTATTTTTGGAGAATATAAAATTAGCACAAATAATTCAGAAAATGTAATATATATATATATATATATATATATATGTGTGTGTGTGTGTATGTATTCTTATTATTTTATTTCACTTCGACATAGTGAAAGAAAATCTGACATTTAAATGAATCATAGTGAATTGCATAATTAGTTTTGTATATCCGTAAAAGTTAGAAAACAAAGAGATACATAACTATTAATTGATTCAATGTTTTTGGACCTTTCGTTTGTGATCCTAAAACCACCTCCAAAGGGAATTCTTCTATAGGATTCCACAAATATTTATACATATATAATATATACATATATATATATATATACATAATACATATTTTAAGAATTTAAATGGGAAGAATATCCATTGGAGGTGCTCTAACGCTTGTTATATCACAACTATTTACTATTTGTGTTATTGACAAATGCATTTTCTTAAGACTGTTTGGTTTATTTGAAACATTTATGATGTATTTGTTTTGGTTGCCTTGACGACTGTATATTAACAATGTGGTGCCTTTAGTTATGTAGTTTTAGTTTATTTCCTAGTCTAAGCAATTATGATTTGTTTCCTTATAAAAAATTAATGAAACAATTATGTTTTATCAGTTTTTGGGTGTTTGAAATCTTGTTAACAGTTTCTCTAGGGTTGGACATTTTATCCATAAAGTTTGAATCGACTATTTTGATTTGAAAATTCTGGATATCCATAAATTTTTGAAGCAAAGCAAATATTAAAATTCAATATCCATTAAAAATGAAGTACATCACAATTACTAATAAATTAGAATCGGATATCTGATCCGTTCCATTTTTTTTAAATAAGTGTATATATACAATTAAATATAGAAATTTAAATGCATAATTAATATAATTATTATTTTAATATATAATTTAAATTAATTATATGTATAAAATTACATATAAAAGTATTAACTTAAGAAAGGAAGATAAAATCTTTATAAGACTATAATTTTTTTAAAATTTTATGTTTTATTTAAAATTAACTAATTTTAAAAAAAAATTTGAGACATATAATTTCACTAATCTTTGTTATGTAAAATATATTTTTGGAAACAAACTTGTATAGTTTTTTTTAAAAAAGAATTATATTGAACAAAATGGATGAAATATCCGTAATATCTGTAAATTTGTCACAAATATTATCCGTAATTTTTCGAAACAAAGCAAATCGAATAATTAAATATCCGTAAAATACAAAGCAAATCGCAAATACTTATAATTATGGTAGTATTCGATCCCTGCCACCCCTAGTTTTATCTATGAATATGTCAGCCAAGTAAAGATCATATAATTATATATTTAAGTGCACACTGGTCCTAATTTTGTGAAATCTTCTTGGCAAACTTAAATAGATTTCAACTAAAGAGAATAATATACCATGTTAGTATAATATGCCTCTCTGTAAGAAGTGTCAGAAAATTAATCCAGAAACATTGTTAAATTTTCAGTTTTCACATAAAATCATTAGATAGAAGACAACAGCCTAACACCATAGTCTGTTTTGACACATTTTTGATAATTTAGTTAGGAGTTCGCAGAGAAAAAAAGAGTCTATTTAGTTAAAAGCTTCCTAACGAAATATCAACAAATTAGTGTACTGTCTAATAAGAAACTTACTCTAACTTGACATTTTTCTTCTTTTTTTTGGAGCTGTTTTGTGGACCTCTGGGAGTCCCAAACCAACGTCCTCATGCTTTCTTTAACCATGTCATGTCTTCCTCTTAAAGGTTTTTTTTTGTGAATTTCTATTATCCAGGTCTTTTGTGAGTGTATATATAATGTTTCATTACTCATTATTAGCTCAGAAGTTGTATAAATAGTTTTTTATGAATAGTTTTAACATCTAAAATTATATTTTTTAACACATTTTAACATGCAGAGGAAGTGAGTTCTTCAATGCCTATATTGCGTTTACTTATTTTGAGCTTACAGGAAAACATGTATATTGATAGATTAAACGCCACCCACTACGTTGAGTTTAATTAAAAATAGATAAAGTTCTAAATTATAGTGCATAACCAAACGAAAAAGACGACATAAAACATAAGGAAATGTAATGGTGATTTATGTTTTCTAGGTGGATCTAATCTTAATCGTGCCCCATTCTTTCCATTCTCTGGGTCAACAATCTGATTGTTTGATGCTGAACGCCTTCCTTCTGGTACAGCAGATGCATGGGCGGTCCCAGGATTGGATATTAGTGGGGTCAGAAAAATTAAAATGTCATAGGTGGGAGTCGAACTCGGATTTTTGAGGGTTAAGGAGCTGTGTTTTACCAATTCTGCTGCTTAATCTTTGTTGTTTTCCTATACGAATCAGCATATTATTGACCTGAACAATTCCACATGGCAGTGATGTGGTAGAAAATGCTACCCCTATTGACTAATTAAATTGGCTGACGTGGCATACCTCATAGGCTCTTAATAAGAGTTTTTAATTATAGTAGATTCTTTTCTATGGCTCATGATTACTAAAAAAACGTATGTATGAGTTATGTCAGCATTGGCTATAAAAGGCTCATTGCCTCCTTTAGATACAATGATTCTGACGAATCACATAAACAACAAAATCTCTTCTCCCACGTGAATATTTGATACTTTATTTTTCGGGAAAATTACTAGAATGATACACAAAAGCTTGTATATGACTAGAATAATATACATTTTCTAAAAATTACTAAAATGTTTTTAAACTCTTAGTAAATTACAATAAACACCCTTGCTTAATTTTGTTACTATTGATACAAATTTTAATTATTAAATCTACATCATAATTTTGACAATCCACGTCACTAACTAATTTGTGTCATCAACAGTTACACTGGAAAATCAACAGTCCCATATCTCCGGTGAACAAAAAAAAAGTCTTAATGTCACATTCTTCTCCGTCACAACTTTCGTTAAACCCTAACCGATTACGAAATCACGAAATTACGAAATCACGAAATCACGAAATCATCTTCGTCACAACTAATACTCTCGTTTCAAACAGTGTTCTTGATATCGTAAATCATCTTCGTCGACCTCGTTAAACCCTAATTGTCTCCGATATCATCTTCGTCGACATCCTCTTCTCCGCAAAAGTTTCGACGTAATCGTATCTACGACATCATCTTCTCATCTTCTCTGGTATGTTGTGCCTGCATTTGATTTACGACGTGTCTGAGTTATTGTATAGTGTGGCTGAGTTGAGTTTGATTTATGAAGTGGCTGAGTTATTGATTATGATCCGACTGAGTTATTGATTATGTTTTGGCTGAGTTATTGATTACTGTGGCTGAGTTATATATTATGTTGTGGCTGAGTTATTTATTATTTATGATTTGGCTGAGTTATTGATATGGTGGCTGGGTTATTTATTATGTTGTTGCTGAGTTTTGTTTCTATTGCGGCTGATTTATCTATATATGTGTTTTAGGATCAGATGGCTATTTCTGAAGATCAAGCACGGGATAATCCTCCACGACTTTACGCTGAAGGGGCTTCTAATCTAGAAAATAAAGAGATTAATCAATTTGCAGATGAGAGATTTCCCTAACGTCATAGAAGCAATAGGACGGGATGTGTGGGATCACATGAGACAGGGTCCTCTTGGAATTATTGTGAAGCTAGCTGAACGCAAAAGCGTGTGGTCTGGTAGGACTGTCCACTATCTACTATGTCGACAGCTTCTAGTATACTTGAAGGAGATTTGGAGTCTAGTTGGTGATGAACCTATCAGGTTTAGCTTACTCGAATTTGGTGAGATCACTGGGTTAAACACAGATCCAGTGCCAACAGAAAGTTTTGAACATGACCAATACAAAGCGTTTTGGGAGGAGTTGAATCTGCCGCTTGGGGTGGGACCCAGATGAACTGAGGGCAGCATTAGAGGTATGTCCGGCCTGGAGTTTTGAAAAGCGTAAATGGTTAGGGCTGTTACTTCTTCAAGCCATGGGACTTTATGATTTGCATCATAATTCTAGGATACCGTTTGAAAGTGCAAAAAGAGTATTCGACGATGAAGCCATGATGACGTACACAAGGAAGGACATACACCATAAGCGGTCTGAAAGACGTGTTGTTGGTCTGGGCGTATGAATCTGTCATTTGTTTTGGAGAGCGTTTTGGGAGAGTGGTCAATGAGCAAGAAGTTCCACTTTTCCAATGGGGTGGAAAGCGTACACGTTCAATTTTTGATACTGTCATTACTGAGGAGATTAGAAAACATGGCGAGGTAAGGTGTCAACTGATTTATTATTTATTTGTTGGCTGGGTTATAAGTACTTATGTACTTTAGTGGCTGGGGTTTTTGGTATTAGTTATTTGATGGCTCAGTTAGCATGTATAAAGTGTCTGAGTTATTAGTTATTTTATGGCTGAGTTATTAGTTGTTTTATGAACACCAAAAACCCGGCCACCATATAAACAATATCTCAAGGTGGCTGGGTTTTTGGCATGGTGGCTGGGTTTTTGGTACTTTGTGGCTGAGTTATTAGTACTTTGACAGCTGATTTATTATGTATTCTGTGGCTGATTTTGTAGGTGCGCGTGAGAAAATTGGTTATGTAGAACTCCGTAGAAGAGATGTTTCCTCAGTGGCCAGATGAAGCAGATGACCAACAACTCGTTAACTTGATAACAGACATATATGCAGGTCGGTTTGTTAGAGGTTTTTGGGGAACACAGATGAAACGCAAACAAACAAACACAAAGGCTTTTGGTGTTTCGTCAAAGGCTGAGCCACCCATTAAGAAGCAGAAGAAAGTGAGCAGCTTCCAAGACGATGAAGCTGCTGTGGAGGGAAAGGGTGCTTACGAGAAGGAAGGTAATGATGATATTGGATAAAATCCGATACTGGTGAAAATAATGTTTAGTCTGGAGAAAATTTTCTCAAAAATAGACAGCCATGAGAACAACTTCGACGCACAGTTATCCAGAATCGAGTCCAGTTATACAAACATTCCTGATTTAGTCATAGTTGCAGTGGCCGAGTACTTCTCTAAAGTTTCCCAACAATCTTTAACGTTGCCAGCACCACCGCCGCCACCGCCACCGCCGAACTTTTTTCCGCAGCAGTCAGTCAATAGTCCACCTGCTAAGGCCTCTGTCCATAGTACACCTGCTAAGGCCTCTGTCCATAGTACACCTGCTAAGAATTTGGGAGACACTGTTGATTTCGTTGGTATTTCTCCTGCAAAGGACCCAGCCTCAGGAAGCGGGCACAAGATAATAAGGTTTAAACAAAAAGGAAATGAGGTTAAAGAGAAGGAAAAAGAGGCGGCTGAGTTAGGAAAGAAGGATGTGTCTCCTAAGAATAACTTAACGGCTGTAAGTAGGGAAGAAGAGGCTGCGTTAAAGAAGAAGGAGGCGGCTGAAAAAAGAGAAAAAAAGCGGCTGAGACAAAGCAACGGGCGGCTGAGACAAAGCAACGGAAGGCTGACGAAAAGAAGGCGGCTGAGTTGAAGAAGAAAGAAATGGCTGAGTTATACAATCCGGTCGCAAAAAGGACGCGTCGCGGTTTAATAACAGTAGCTGTACCTCATCCGAACCAGATTCAAGCCGACAGTGAGCTTGCGGATATTACTGACAAATTTCTCGCAACACGAGACGAAGTGCTTCCGGAGTCTGATGAGGATGAAGAGAATAGGATCAGATCCGAAAGAATTAAAGAATATCGGGAGAAAAATGTTCAGTTATCTGCAAATGGGTCTGCATTGCAACTCTGATAATGCTCCTCCAGCACCAGTTTTTCCTCAGATTGGAGACAATGTAACGACGTGCATGAGGAATAAGTTGTTACCTTCACCAGCAATATATGATCCTTTAGCACCGGTTGATCCAGCAAAATGGGATAAACTTATGGAACACCTAGAGAAACATAAAGACGCTCCCACTACCCCAATAGCGGCCCATGAGGGTGAGTTCTACAGAATCATCATCACTGAAAGACCGTGGAAAGACATTAAATATGGATGGCTGCATGATGATGTAAGTATTTCTTACGGCTGAGTTATAAATTTTATGTGACTGAGTTACGTTTTTTTAAGGCTGAGTTAAGTATACTAGTTGGCTGAATTTATTATTCTTTACGGCTGAGTTAAGTATACTAGTTGGCTGAGTTTAGTGTACTATGTGGCTGAGTTATGTGTTTTGTTACGACTGAGTTATAGATTCTATTATATTGACTTGATTTTGTGTTTTTTCGTAGCATGTTAGTGCGTTTCTGCGAATCCTCATCAAAAGGTCCATGCGAGATCCCAGCCCATTCTGGACCAAGCGCATTGCATTTATTGACATCTGGTTTCTCAGTTATTGGATTCGCGATTACAAGCAGTACAAGCTCAATCCTAAGATGATGAAATTCACCGGTAATGGCTATGAAGAGTTAATAAACGGTAGGATACCCGCAGACTCTTGTACAAACTTGAAGTGGTATGAGGATGTGGATCACCTGTACGGATTGCTTCCAACATGAGGCGATCATTGGGTGGCGTTTCACGTGGATCTGCCTAATGAGAAGATTGACTGCTATGTTCCAATCATTGGACACGTCACAGCCGAAAGTGAAAAGAAAATGGTTGATGCATTTAAGCCTCTTACGCAAATGCTACCTTCAATGTTGAATCAAAATATTCCTTCCAAACTCCGAAAACAGAGAATGAAGCAGTTTTTGTTCCGAAGGAGGAAAGGCGATTACATTCCCCAAAACACCCAAATTGGTGATTGTGGAGTGTATGCATTGAAGTTTGTGGAATGCTTAGCGCTTGGCGTGAGTTTTGCTGGGATAAATGATAGGAATATTCAAGGTATACGGGTGAAGATGGCAGCAGAGATCCTGGATGAAGGAGGAACTGACTTCTGTTCCCAGTTTGGTTAGCCTTTGAACAACGATTTGTATAATTTTTTGGTAATGGTATATTTTATATAACCCAGCCGCAACGTTTCTATAATCCAGCCGTCTAGCCTTATATAACTCAGTCATACCACAAACATACCCTAAAATCAGAAAAGTTTAATATAACCCAGCCGCAACGTTTCAATAATCCAGCCGTCTAGCCTTGTATAACTCAGTCATACCACAAACATACCCTAAAACCGAAAAGTTTAATATAACCCAGCCGAAACGTTTCTAATAATCTAGCTGTCTTGCCTTATATAACTCAGCCACACAACAAACATACCCTAATATTTGGAAATGTACTTTAAAAAGTTATTATAAATTAATATTATCAGTTTTGGATGAATATTTAATCAACACAATGTGTATACTTCATTGAATTTACAAGTTTCGGATTGACCATGATCTTGAGGTATAAGTTGTCTTACAAATACTTAAAACCTTATGTAACTATATAGGTGTTGAACGCACC
>CAKOAT010887376.1:302741-333090 GCA_932364175.1 Eruca vesicaria subsp. sativa
GATGCTATATTCAAGCCAAAGCCGAGCAAAAACCAATTTGGAATAAGACTCTTACTCTTTGATAGATTTTCATGTACTAATTCGTCTTGTTTCAATGTATCAGGTTTGAGGAATGCATCAAGTGAAGATGATCCAGATTTGAGGACAAATCTTTTTGAAGAGGGAGGGGATGATGTGATCATGGAAAGCACCAAGGAATTGGAGCATGAACCTGAACATGAAGAGCTTGTAGCTGAGGATGCAACACTGAAGAATTGTGTGAAACAAGAAGAATACATTTGTCTTGGTAGAAGCTTGATCATCCAAGACATCTTAACCATCATTCAAGCTATTCCACCTTCAAGCTGATCATCATCTAGGCAAGTAGAATTGTGTGTGCTCTTTTCCTCACTTCCGGTTTTGTCCCACGTGGTTTTCTGGAGGAAGGTTTTTAACGAGGCTACAAGACTACTTCTCATATCTCCTAGATGATGCATCTCGGACCAACNCCAACTTCTGGTGTGTAATATCCAGAGCCTAAGGGTGTCTATTTCAGTGTGTCATATCTGATCTAGCCATCTAGGAGTATCAGGAAGCCTTCCGCAGCCTCTTGTGTCACCATTCAATCCACTGCCTTTGAGAAACTTGAGTCTTTTGATTCGTTTCTGCAAAGGATTATCCCATCCATCCAGAGAAGCATCCTAGGGTCGTATTAGAGATGAAACACAAGAAGACAGCTGTATCGTTAAATAAACCAGCCGACAAATGAATGCTATTCTAGTAATTAATCTTTCGCTAAAAAGTCAGCCGTAAATCAGCTGAGTTTACTGTTACTCCACTTTATGACGGCTGATTAAATATAACTCAGCTGTAAAAACATCTCATAAATCGGCCGGTCGACGATCAATTAACCAGCCACGATAGTTAACTCAGCCTTCTGGTAACTAGAACTCAGTCGGATTTTCCAGGAACCAGCCTAAGGATGTATAAGTCAGTCGTAATATCTGACCGTAACTCAGCCGTTATCAAATAAACCAGCCAGATTTTTTTTAAGTCAGCCGTAACGATCGACTGAGTTATGTTCATAACTCAGCTTATTTCTCATAAGTCAGCTAGGTTAGTTAAGTCAGCCGCAACGCACCTATATCTCGGCCGTAACGAAGTTCATATCTTATTGAGGCTGAGTTTTATGCTGCATTTTTACGTGGACCCGATTTTTTGCCTACGTGGCACAAAAAAGTAATGGTATTCTCGTAAATATGTTTTTTCTCACAACGTAAAAAAGGACACGCTGGGTATTAAAAAAAAGATAGTAATAAAAAAAAGTTTTGTATGATTGTGATAATAATTAATAAAATTCATACTAGTTGAGTTAACTTCCCTTATTTTTGTTTCTTCTCTTTTTCTTTATGAACAACAAAATCTCTTTTCCCACGTCAATATTTGATTCTTTATTTTTGTGTCTTCTCTTTTTTTATGAATTTAAGAGTATAGAGAAAACTAGTTTGTTAGACTTCTAAACGATACAGATTAGAATATTTGCGCAGTTGTAGCTTAGAAATCTGAACACTATAAAACCATCGCACTACTTAGTGTTTAAAGATTTAAAGAAAGAGATTAATCATCTCGACTCTAAAATTCTTCTTTATTCGTTTGTTTCGGTATTGTATTAATTTATGTTCTTAATATTTTTATAAATATCAGTTGTCCCATTATAGTAAAATAAGATTCCTATACTATAAAATCTTCAAATATTATTTATGCTTCTGCAATAGCAATACTGATATTTGTAAAAGATTGTTTCTAAGAACATTTTTAAGATGCCGGAGTCGGATATATTGGATTATTTCAAAATAATATTTCTATAATTTTTAGTTCTGTAAATTTCCGTTTGTAATATTATACTAGGTGTTTTGTCTGCACATGCGGGCATAATAATTTCATAAATATTTATAAATAATGCATTATCAATTCAAAGATTATGATAAGTTTTCATTTTCTTAATAATAAGTTATAACAAATTATTATATATGACTAATTACTTTATCACAACATAAATAATTTTTATTGTGTAAAATAAATTTCATGCGTTTAGAATATTAAATATTGACCAAACTCTTTATATATAACAAAATTTTTATTATAATAGAAATATCTTTATTTCATAAAATAAATTTGAAAATACTCATGAATATAAAAACTTTAATATATATCTATAACTTCCGCATGTAAAACTCAAACTAAAAAAGTATGTCTATCAAATTCATACTACACTGAAGTGAATCTAAGCTTTAACCAAAAGTGAATATAAGTTTTTAAAAAGTATATAACATTGTTTATTTTTATGTATGTTTATATGCGTTTAATTTTGTGAATAGGGAATGCATATGAAGTTACGTTCTGTTAGATGATAATGTGTATCTATTAGTAATGTATTTCTCTTTTATCTCAATATATATAGAAAGTTGTTTTTTATTAATTTTAAAAAATTTTATGATAGAAAATATTTTTGGATTACCCTATAAACTATTTTTAGATAATAATTATTAAAATTAGTGAATATATTATTAATTAATAGTTAATTAAAACCAATATATTTATTTATTAAGAATAGCAACGACTTTAGCTACTATATAACTTTAACAATGGAAGTTTAGAGTAAAAATTTACTTCGAATATAATATAGAGTTATTCACTAAGGGTATAATTATAGACTTGAACAAAGAGAATTTTTTTTTTGGTAATCAAAAATATTAAAAGCATGAATACACTATAGAGATTTAACGTTGCAGTTATTTTTTAGTTTTCATTACGTAAGCAAGTTTACGTGTCCGTATATTACGATAATTACAATAGCACTAACTTATAATTATACTAATGGTATTCCGGCGCTACGCGCCAGTTTTTTATGTTATATTTTTACACAAATTTACAATTCATATTATAGTGTTAGTAAAGAACATATGTTCAAAAACATGATATTTTTAGATTCATTTAGCGACTGTTATGTGTATTATTTGTTTTTTTAGTTGCTTAGTACGAAATAGAATAACATAATTGATTTTGATTAATCGATTCAATATGAGTAGAATAAAAAAAACTGATAGTCATATCAAAGGAATTTAAACATATACAGTATAACCTTTTTAAATTAATAATCTATAAATTAATATCTCTATAAATTAATATATTTTCATAGTCCCAAATTGAATTTTTGGTTCAATTAATATCTCGATAAATTAATAATCTCTATAAATTAATAAAATTTTTAGTTTTAATGTAGTCCCAACATTATTAATTTATAGAGGTTTCACTGTAGTAATTGTTTTATTTAAAGAACATATATATGTTTTATTTAAAGAACATATATATACTGTTGAGTACCGTGTGGGCAATATATAGAAAGAACAACATTTGAAATTTTATTTTAGAGACTAACCAGAATTTCTTATCAATAACTAAGGTAGTTAAGCTCATCTTTAAGCACTAAAGGAAAGCTTTCTATAATTTATTCTTTGTAACTCTGATTCTATTCTCCATATTGGATTCAAATAACAAAGCATGCTCAAATGTATGGTCGTCGCAAGTTTTTTTTTGTGGTTGCTGTTTCTTACTTTTTCTAATTTGTTTACCACAAAAGTAAAGATATTATAGATTTTTACTCTCAATTAATAAATACTATTGATTTTTAGGTTAAAAATTATTTTGGAGACGAAAACTTAAAATAGGCTACTGGTTATCTGTCCTCTTAGACTATTTTTTCTGGGTCACCGGATTTACCGGTTCAGCCGGGATACGGTCGGGTTTCAAAACACTGCCAAAATTTAAAAATCGGCTAAAACCCGTAAAACCCAAAGATACCGGTTGAACCACCGGTTGAACCGATAAATGATTTTTACTTTTTTTAAACCTTATAAATTTATAATTATATTTTTAAAATCTGTTTTGTATTATATTAAGGAGATAGGTTTTCAGTTTTATTTTTCGACGTCTTTCTTTTTCTTTCCCCTGTCTACTTTGTATTCTTTTTTGTGTTTTTGGTTTTTGATTATTTTTCTTTATCATTAATCTACCTTTTTACATGTTATAAGTTTTAAGTTCTAAGATGTTTATGTTTATTATTCTTGATATTATTTGTTAGATGTAATAAGTTTTTTCAAGTTACAAAACAAATTATAGCCTAAACTATTTTTAATGTTTAATATGCCAAATGAAAATAATAAATATTATTACATAATAGAATTAATTAATTAGTGAACCGCGGTTGACGCGGTGATACGGTGATACGGTGACCCGGTAAGTCGTCCGGTTTAGTGTTTGGGTCGGGTTTCAAAACATTGGAACAAACCTAAAAATATGATGGACTTTTCATAGAGTTTTCAAAGGCCCATCATAAGTTATAATAATAGCTCAAAATTATATAAATAGTCCACTACGATAGAATCATGAGGTAAACCAAAATCAATTCGGAATGGTTTAGTGAATTGACACGTGGCGGAGAAGCCCCCTATGTAAAAAATGAGGTGGATAGCCTAAGAGGACAGATAACTCAACTTTATTATTATAGATACTTAAATAGTTTTGTTAAACTATAGCTTATCATATAATCAATACCATTAAAATAGAAACATTATTTTTAGTGAATTTTTATGTTTTCTAATTATACCCTTATTTTTATGAACAAAATTAATTTTTCATTAATGGCAATTTGGTTTTTTTCCTGGGTCTAAATCTATATACTAATAAGTTTTATTAATGTGTCAAATTCACTATTTAATTATTTCTGAAGTTTTTTTTTCAAAAACAAACTCATTAGTCTTAATTGGTATAGTTAAAGCTCAGAATTTTGACATTGGACGCGAGTCCCACCCGTTTGATCCGCCACAAAACATATCGATCGATTTGAAAAAATTAAGTTGCAGGTACAGGTGCAGGTCAAGTGTATTTTATACGGAATAGATGTAGATTGTTCTAATTTCAACTGCGGATACCCGGTAATCAAAAAAACAGAATTTTCTTTTTAAGTTTATTTTTCAAAAATATGCTAAACTTCCTTAAAAATAATTATTTTTTAAAAAAGTATTAAAAATCTAATTAAAATATACTATTTAATATTATCTTTTAGAAAAAAATTATAAAATAATACTTTTTATTATTAAATAAGTCCGCGGGTCTCGTGGATTACCCGTAAAATTAAATGGAACGGAAGCGGATCAAATATATTTTCTTTGCGGGTCAGGCGGGTTGCGCGGGCCGAGTTTGACCCACTTCCCAGCACCAGACGTAGTTATTTGATATTATTTTTCCAAAATAAAACTACATAATTACATACAATTCATTCCACTAAAAAGAGTCTAATAACATGCTTTAACAAATTTTGCCTACTGACGGCGGTCAAGCACATAAGGCTCCAGATCTGATCGATCCCCATACTGGTTTTGATCAATCACACATAACAACACGATCCTTGTCGGTTGTTTGTGTTCTAGAGATACTCTTTCTACCTTTCTCACAGAAACATTTCGTCGGGAGCACTAAATTTCAAACTGATCTAGGTCTCTAATGGCTTGATCATTCCTACTAACAAAACGATCATTGTCGTTTGTTTGTGATTGAAGATCATCACGGTTGTTGGGACTTGAGATTGTTGACGTGGGTTGAGATTGGCGTCCATACTTATTACTGGTTTTTCTTCTCCGTTGTTGTGGACAAATAATTAATCACTACCCGCTATGATGCATCACAGGAGGCGATCTTGTGGTTGACGGAGTCGCGGTCATCGGCACTGTGTGCCTCACCCTTTGTTGAGGACAGGTTACCGTATCTCACAAGCAACAGCAAATACATAGGCCTTTGTTTCTGCCTCTGTCTCGTTTTCACTCCTTGGTGATCACTTTGTTTTATCATAGACCTTTGTCTCTGGCTGCTTTCATCTCATTCAAACGTCATCTCTGTTGAGCCATCTCATTGACAAGTTATCATCTCTACTCTCTAGCTCATAGGACTCTGTTCTTTCATATAAAAAACAGAGCTAAACAGAGTATCGTTCGAAGGTCTTCTTCCAGACCACCCAATGGGTACATATGGCTCTTCTTCATCGGCAGATATCAAGGGAAAGGGAATCATGTGTGAGGATGAGGACGAACCCTTTAAGCTCATCGACGATGAGGATTCCCATGTCCTTCAAGAATTCAAGCTCTCACTGATAGGGAAAATCCTTAACCCAAGGAAACAGAATGTCGAAAAGCTAATCAACTATATGCCAGGGAAATGGGGCATGGAAGATCGTATCACAGCAAACGATTTAGGCAATGAAAATTTTTTGTTAAATTTTACCACTGAGGAGGATCTCAATGCGGTCTTATGTCAAGGCCCTTTTCACTATAACTTCTGTATGTTTGTATTAGTCAGATGGGAACCGATTGTGCATGATGATTACCCGTGGACTATCCCCTTTTGGGTTACCATAAGAATCTTGAAGGTCTTGGGAACACATTGGGTCGTGTTGATACACTGGAGCTTGAGGAGGGGAGAATGTTGATTGATATAGACACACATAAACCTCTTATGTTTACGAGGATGGCTACAAATTCAGAGGGCAATGCTGTAACAATTAAGATTGCCTATGACCTCTTGTTTAAGCATTGTGTCACTTGTGGTTTTTTAACGCATGAAAAGGAATTTTGTCCGATGAAGTCTTTGAACAATAATGCAAGGACTGGAGTGTTTGATCGGGTGCGTATGCCACATGAGGAGGGGGATCATCAGCCTTTGCTTAGTGATCCCAAAGTAAAGAGGAACTTGACTAATATCAAATTAGATAGCTCTGCGGATACTCATAGTCACCGGTTTGCTGAGCCTCATTCTCGTCAAAATATCACAGATTCCAGAGCCATTAAGGTACGTAGAGGTGCGCTCTTTGTTACCAAGGATGTTGGTATGTCGAGCGACAAAACACACGCACATCAGCGTCAAGATCATAATCCTCCTAAACCAAGTATTCTCATTCAAAAAATGACAGGGAATATCAGCGAGCTTCGGTTGATCAAGCTGATCCTTATGATCGCAATGCTGCTGGTTTGCCTCACCGGTATGCCTCTGATTCTTCTGAGCAGCATCACCTTGATCGGGTTATGCGCAGACGTAATGAACAGCATCTAAATAGACAACACCAGGTGCCTTATTCTTGCCAGGATGATTTTCAATGGAAAGAGAAATCTAATGCTTCATCTTCTCGTGCTGTTGTGGGGAACTTGTCTACTGAGACCAGAGATAAACCAAGGAGCCATCGTGATGGAGGGCGCCAGGTCTCTGTCTCATTCAACCAAAGAGATAGAGTGGAAGGGCATGCGAAGGTTAGGGTCAGAAGTCAACGATTTTTTCATGCTTTTAGGGGGTCACGAGATCCTCCTGCACATGTTAGGAACAAGAGCCAAAATATGTCTGCACATGGCGGGAATGGGAGATCGCGATCGCCAAGGGAAAAGACAAGAACTCTTCGAGAAACTCAGCTTTGTATCTCCACAAATCCAGCTTCTGCTGTGATTATCAGCAGTCGCTCTCCACGTCTTGGTTCCTATGACCAAGAGGATGCGATGGATGATGGTGTAAGGTCAAGCAATTCCCGAGGCCAACATGAAGATGCGGAAGTGTTAGATGATGACTCCAAAATGACCTCTGCGAACCCACGGAAATTAAGGCTAGCTAGCACGATTACTTCCCCAAATATGCAGGATAATGTGACGCTTCGTCCAAGAAGTGTGATGCGTTCTTTGACGTATTCTAATGAAAATGAAGAAAAAGATGCAGGAATAATCGAAGATTTGACTGACATGGGACCATTAGTAGATAACAAAGAGGAAAGAATGGCTGAAGAGGATGATTTATTTGATGAGGAGCTCATGGACTTGAATGTATCTGTGGCAGTAGATAGCACTACACGCGAAAAAGGGAGTGAAAGAGGCACAAGAAGCTCAAAAGGGATAAGGAGTGGCAACAGGCGCACTCCTAAGAAGAAAGAGGTCCTCCGTTGGGGATCTCCACGATTGAGATCTCTTAATCCTACTTCGCATAAGCAAGCATGAGAGAGAGGTAAGCCAAAACACTCCAGCCATAGTGCTAGAGTGGATCGATCAAAGTCAAAAAAAAGCAAGTGGTTCGATGGGGTCCAAAAACCCATCCCACAACCATCCATGAGGACACTCAGTTGGAACTATTGAGGGATTGAGACTGACCTCACAGTTTGACGCCGTACGGAGATGTGTCAGAAGCATCGCCCAGGACTAGTGTTCCTTTCTGAAACAAAGAACAGGAGGCTGCTGTTGCATGACATTCAGGCCGACTTAGGATTTGATCGTTTGTTTACCGTTGAGCCACTTGGACTCAGCGGAGGTTTAGCTTTATTTTTTATAGATGATTTTCAAGTTAAGATTTTATTTTCGAATAACAGAATGATTGACATTGAGACAGTCATTGATGGAATAAAAGTCTACATGAAATTTGTTTATGGGGATCCTGTAGTAGAAAGAAGAGATTTAGTTTGGGAACGTCTTACGCGTTTTTCAACAACTAGAACTGGACCTTGGTTTATGATTGGTGATTTTAATGAAATTACTTGTCATGAAGAGAAGGAAGGAGGAAGACAACACACATATAGCTTCTTCTTGCCTTTTAAGCAGATGCTCAGTGATTGTGGTATGATGGATTTCCCTTTTACAGGGAACATGCTTTCATGGGTAGGACGAAGAGCAGAAAATGCTACTGTTAGATGTCGACTTGATAGGGCTGTGGGTAATGAGAACTGGCAAAAATTTCCTCATTCTAAAGTGCAGTATCTAAGGCTTTGGGGTTCGGATCATCGTCCAATCCTGGCAGACATTCTTAAAAAGAAGCCACGGAGATCGAAAACCTTTAAATTTGATAAGCGATGGCTTCAGAATGAGGAACTCAGACAGATTATACTTGAAGGATGGAAATCACCAGATCTACCACCGGGTGAAAGTATTATGGAGCATATTACGAGCTGCAGGCGAGCGTTATGTCATTGGAAAAGGCAACACAATCTGAATTCAAAGAAAAGTGTAGAGGAGTTAAAGGAAAAGGTGGGTCGATTATCCTCAAATGATGATGCCACTACAGAGGAGATAGCGGCGGCTCTTAAAGAATTGTCTGATTTCCTAAGCCGGATGAATTATTCTGGAAGCAGAAGTGTAGGGTATTCTAGTTAAGGAAGCGAGATCGAAACACTAAATTTTTCCATGCTTTAACGAAGCAGCGAAGAGCGAGGAACAGGATAACCCAACTATTAGATGCATATGGGAATGTTGTGGAGGATGAGGAAGGCCTGGTAGCCATTGCTACTAGCTATTTTCGCCAAATCTTTCAATCATTAAACCCTGAGGAGATTGAGGAGGCACTCTCAGACGTTACCACTACAATTACGCCTGCAGATAATGAGGGTTTCACAGCTCCGGTTTCAGAGTGGGAAGTTGAATTAGCTCTCTTTGCTATGCATCCTGAAAAAGCTCCTGGACCTGACGGAATGATAGCTTTGTTCTATCAAAACTTTTGGGATATCGTTAAGGATGATTTAACTCGTATGGTTAATGAATTCCTATTTCAAGGGACTATTCCGAATGGTCTAAATGAGACTAATATCTGCCTTATCCCAAAAGTTGACAAGCCAAACCAGATGAGTCAATTACGACCCATTAGTCTTTGTAACGTTTGCTACAAAATTATCTCCAAGGTCTTATGCCAAAGACTTAAAAAGGTCCTTCCAGATAGGATTTCTGAAACCCAGTCAGCCTTTGTTGCTGGGAGACAGATATCAGACAACATAATGATAGCCCAGGAATTGTTCCATGCCTTAAGAACAAAACCAAGTGGGCGCAATAAGAGGGTGGCCATAAAAACATACATGAGTAAGGCATATGATCGTATGGAATGGTCTTTCATTGAAGCCACCATGAGGAAGATGGGATTCTCAGAAGTCTGGATTACCTGGATTATGCGATGTGTAACAACAGTAAAGTACAAGGTACTTATGAATGGACAGCCAAGAGGGAATATTGTCCCGGAGAGAGGTCTACACCAGGGAGATCCTTTATCCCCTTTCATTTTTATTCTATGCACGGAAGCGCTCGTTAGCCTTCTTAATCACGCAGAGAATCAGGGAAAGATAACGGGGATGCGCATCACGCGTGCGTGTCCGTTGGTATCCCACCTTCTCTTTGCTGATGATAGCCTTTTCTTTTGTAAGGCGGAGCCCAGTGACTGTGAAGAAGTAATGAAAGCGGTTAGGAAATATGGACAAGCCTCTGGACAATGCATTAATTTTGACAAGTCTTCTTTACTCTTTGGTAAGAGGATCGGTCAAGAGGCCATCAGGAGATCAAAGATAATCTTGGGATCCAAAATGAAGCAGGAATGGGAACCTACCTAGGGATACCAGAGGATATCAGTGGCTCGAAATGTAAGATGTTTGCATTCTTAAAAGACAAACTTCGGAATAGAGTGAATGGATGGACGAGCAGGTGGTTATCTAGAGGTGGAACGGAAGTAATGATTAAGTCAAACCTGTTAGCTCTCCCAACCTATGTTATGTCTTGCTTTCTGCTCCCATTGGAGATTTGTGATGCCTTGGCTGGTGCCATTGCACAATTTTGGTGGAGTTCAAACCCACCAAAGAGAGGTTTACACTGGACAACATGGGACAAGTTATGTCTATCTAAAGAGAAAGAATGAATTGGATTCAGGATGATCCATGAGTTTAACCTGGCGTTACTAGCAAATCAGTTGTGGAGATTGGCCCAAAATCCAGATTCCTTGCTAGCTCGAGTTATGAGAGGGCGGTATTATCGACTAAGTTTGCCTTTGCGAAAGCTCACTGTCAGCAGGCCATCATATGTGTGGACAAGCATCTCGGCTGCACGTTAATTATTGATATTGGGGGTTGGACAGAAATTTCATCCAGGTTATGAAGTAAAGGTATGGGAGGACCCATGGATTCCCACAATCCCAGCGAGACCAGCGCATGCATCTGCTCCGGTTATGCATCCGAACATGAGAGTGAGTGATCTTATCAATCAAGAAACAAAGTCTTCGGATCTGGATCGGCTGGTAAATTATGTTGACGCTGCTGATATACCTCTCATAAGGAGTATGGCGATTAGTTCAACTCATCGCAGAGACACACACTGCTGGAGTTACACAAGGAGCGGGCAGTACACAGTCAAGTCCGGATATTGGGTAGCTCGAAATATACTAATGAAGGAGGAAGAGAATCTGGTAGATGAACCTAGCATCAAAAGGCTCCAAGCACAGGTCTGGAAGGTTAAAGCACCCCCGAAGATGTGCTTTATGTGGTAAATTATATCGGGGCAGGTGGCTGTTACGAGTGCGCCGAATCATAGACACATGAGATGTGATAATTTCTGCCCACGATGCGGAGAACCGGATGAAACAATTGCACATGCAATTTTTCAATGCCCACCGGCTTTACAGGTATGGGCCTTAGCATCTATACCTACCAGCCCAACTTTTTTCCCTTTGGAGAGCACATATGCGAATATGGATTATCTATTCTGGCGGAAGAAGGCCATTTGTGGGCCAGAATTAGACAGGGACCCTTATCCTTGGTTAATATGGTACATTTGTAAGGCTCGGAATGATAAATTGTTCAGAGGAATAGATAAAGACCCTTTGGAACTGGCCCGGTATGCAGAGAGTGAGTGTCTTGCTTGGTTCCAAGCTAATGAGCATGAAGTTGTGATTACACAAGAGAACGGCGATACTGAACGTCAGACCATAAGTCTACGAGATATTTGCATGATAGACGGTTCCTGGACCTCTATAGATCATTTCTCCGGATGTGGTTGGGATTGGAAGGATAACAGGAGAAATAGTCAGCTGATGGGGATGCGTAATGTGAGTAGAGTGGAGTCGGCTTTGCATTCTGAGCTGAAAGCACTGCGGTGGGCAATGGAGAACATGCTTCAACATTCGCCATGTTAGAGCTTTGGGACGGACTGCAAGGAATTGTTAGCAATGCTCACGGATCCCCATGGATGGCCAAGCTTTTCGACGGGACTGGAGAGGATCTCGACACTGAGGATTTGTTTCCCAGACTTCAAGATCACTTATGTACCTAGATCTCTATACTGCTGTGTCCGATCATTTAGCTAAGACTGCCTGATCCTTTTATTGTGATCTCATGTATGTTGGTTGTTCTAATCCAGTCTGGATTCTCAGACCACCTCAAGCTTGAGTAATAGATCAGCCTTTCATTGTCAAAAAAAAAAAAATTACATAGAATTCCTTTACTTAGATATTGATGATAACAATAAATTAAAACCTGCATTAATTTTAAAAAGTTATATTAGATAGTAAAATTTTATATAATCAAAACAAAAAACTTATCGATCTATTTGTAAATAAAACAATTAAAAATTGTACTCGTGCCTTTTAAGCGCGGGTCAAAAAACTAGTTATTATCTTTAACATGATGTTGAGGCCCAAATAAATGATACTTTGATGTATTCTCGTCTATTATATCGAATAGATACATTTATGTTGTTTTGATAAAAAAAGATACACTTATGTTATGTTGTTAATGTGATTTTATAAAACGTTATATAATAATAAATTATTTTCTAATAATAATTCACTAAAGGTAGTAATGTATTTAGCCATTCTAACTTTTAACAAAAGAGTTCTATTGCGAAAAATCACTTTACAAATTATAAAATAGACTATATAATAATATTATTTTCAGAAGTAAAAAATCAGTTAGATATAAATCAATATATATGTATATATAGGATTTATCATGTTGTTGCTATATAATTTCTACATAACAACAAAATATATTAAAAACCAAAATATTTGTTTTTTCAAGAATTCTATTATATTCAATTATAATTAATTATCTAATATATCAAATAAATCTAATACTATTAATATAAATTTCATTTTTAAGTATATCATAAATTTTATATAAGAATTTCATTAAGGATAGTATAAATATTAATCATTCTAACTTTTAACGTGAGAGTTTGAATGCGAAAAATCAATTCTCAAATAATAATATAGATTTCAAAATTAATTATCTTATACAATAAAGTTAGGATTTTTCCATTTCGTTATTTTCCATTTAGTTGTAAAATATATTCATTATTAATTAATAAATCAATCAAATCACGTAATATTATCTTTTCAATTATATAAATTAATAATAATATTTGATTAATATTTAGTTATATGTTTTCTCTTTTTATTTTCTTTATTAAAAGATATTTTCGGATAACAACATGATATTGATATCACTCAAATGTTTAACCCTAAGGAGTGAATTACTCTCTCAAATAAGAGGTTCAATCGTAGTACTTAGGGATCAAATCCACAGAGACCCTAGAATTACACAGCAAATTATTAAGTTTTCGAAATAAAGCTAGACAATAAGATTTTAAACAGTAATTTAAAAGGTAGCAAATAATTGCTAGATTGATTGGTTGACTTGTTAAGAAGGAAGAAGGTAGTTAAACATAGGTATTTTCTCGGGTATGACATACATGCAAGTTGTAAAGGGTTTTTAATATTCATAGTTCTAGTTTCAAACTTTTAAGGAGGTTAAGGATTAACTCCACTGGATCTCGGGTTAGGACTATCGTCCGATAACCTGAAGGGAATATCGATCGATGTTTCTGTCGATACTATCGATCGATGCTAATGCCGCTATATCGATCGACATGGCTGTCGCTACGACGATCGATGTCGCATCCAGCGAGTGGTAGAGGTAAGTTTGAAAGGGGTATCTAATCTTCATTAAATTAACTTTAGACTTAGGGGATTTTCCAAGCTATCGCTTGTCCAAATTTACCCTAATATCAGAGGTAAGGGTGATCAATCCTTGGCCTTAGCATTCATTGATGACTAGATTGAGAACTATATTTTAAACACCCTAATAATGGTTCTATTCAATGCATGAGTCAACCTTAATGAGAAACCTAAATCTAACAAGAGAGACTACTCAAACATATTCATGAGAGACATAGTCATGATAGTCTGAATAATACTTTAAGATAATAATGAAAAGAAACAATAATTAAAAAGGGAGTTCAAGATCTTCTCTGTAATTGTAGTTTCAGATCTCTCTCTACATCAAAACTCTTCAAAAGATAGCTAGATGCTTCTCCTTATTAGGTCTAAAAGGTCTCCAAGATTGTCTCCCTAAACTAGAACAAAACCCTCTTAATATAGCCTTACAGGCGGCCAGGGACTTAATGTGTAAATTATTAAAACTCTTGTGAAGCAATTAGGGCTTCTAATCTTCATGTAACCGCTTGGATGACTTATGTATCGATCGATGCATAACAGCATTATCGATCGATACGGGTAATCATCTATCGGTCGATTGCTCTCAACGTGCATCGGTCGATAGCTTAAACATCGTTTTGCTCATATCTTCATAAAGTCTCCATTTTAGCTCCAAAATGCATGTTTTACACCAATGAGTACCTGAATCTGTAAAAGCTCTAAAAAGACACTAAAAGTATCCTTTTGTTTCCAAAAACATATATAAATCATGGCTGAAAATGGGTAAAATCCATGATATATCAACTCCCCCAGACTTATCCTTTTGCTTGTCCTCAAGCAAATAATAGAACATTGGTCTAGAAAAGTTTTGAAAGGCGGAAGCTCTGACAACTCTAGACTTAGGACCATCACCTCTTTACTCATTGCAAGCCACATCAGATATCTATCAATTCCCANTCCATGATATATCAACTCCCCCAGACTTATCCTTTTGCTTGTCCTCAAGCAAATAATAGAACATTGGTCTAGAAAAGTTTTGAAAGGCGGAAGCTCTGACAACTCTAGACTTAGGACCATCACCTCTTTACTCATTGCAAGCCACATCAGATATCTATCAATTCCCAGAAATACATTATGCAATATCCTAGTTTAGCAGGCAAATACATCTAGCCAATCAACTTAAACATTCCTTGTCTGTCTATCCCTTCCACTGATTTCATTTGTGCATAAAAATAAAGGTGTAGGCTTTACCTTGGGAGTATCGATCAAGGAACACTTGGATTCAACTCAAACAAGTTTCAGACATTCTCATCATGGTTCCCTTTCTTTCTTTATCCCCCTTCTCTGAATCCAAATATTTCTCTCTTCTTTTATTTTTATATCAATCCCAATGATAACTAATGTTCATCTTATTGATCTTTCTACTTTTTGTAGCTCTTTTGACAAAGTGTAGGCGAATAGTGGGGTCATAGGTAATTTACCTCTCCCTTGCTTCCACAATGTGTGATCATTCCTTTGATTTAGAATAGTGGGGTCATAGGTAATGTACCTCTCCCTCTGCCTCTCAGGAAATCATTTCAATCTTTTATTTTTTTGGGGATGCCGAAGGAAGGAAAGAAGGAAACCAAAATTTTTGAGACTTTTACCTTCCAGACTTGCAAGAGGATTCCGATCCCTTGTATACCAAGCCCCAAGACAAGCAGTAGATGTCAGGTTAGGTTGGAAATCAGCTTTGGTTCTTCCAGACAATCATGAAAGTGTTGACATAGGTGATCGGTGATCCACTTTAGCATCTATAGTATTTTCTGTAACTGACAAATCTAAGAGTGGTGCTAAGAAGTGGTTAGGTAACAAGTTTTAATATAATCATTACTTCCTTCTTGGTAAAACACACTCTTTTTTTTTAATATAAAAACGGAAGTGAAATAAAAATATCAATAAAAATAAAGAACGTTAGTAGATACCCCCCCCCCCCAGACTTAAACAACACTGTCCCCAGTGTTATTTAGTCTAAGAGGTAATGAGAATTAATGTAGCAAATATGTTCATGTTAGTAGGAATAATCGTACCTCAATCTTTAGATATCGATCGATACAAGGTCATGTATATCGATCGATAAGGTGCCGTCACCTATTTGTGCTGTCAATCATCGAACTCAGCATCGAATGGAGTTATGTTAGTGCTGTTAGACATTCTCAAAACACACAAAAGTTAGATAATAAAGTGGTAGCAGGCATAGGCATAAAATAAAAAGTACGAATAAAAATCCTACAAGTCTGAAAATAAAAATGAAAACATAGTAATACGAGATAAAGGGATAGAGAGACGGGCGAATGAATCAGCCCTCACTGCCCTCGTCGTCGTCATCGTGCTCCTCATCCTCCTCATCACTCACGTCACCCTGATCAGGCTGCGGGGATGAAGTCTAACACTCCTCTCTTGTAGACCTGCTCCTCCTCTGTCTCTATCCCTGAGAGATCTGGGAATGGGGGCAGAGAAGCTGATGATGAAGCGTGGGAGGCGCTGGCGCTGCGGACTCCTGTCTCGCGACGGTGCGAGGCTGGAGCGAGTACTAAAGACGGGTCTGGCTGGAAACGGAGCCTGGCGAGGTTACCCGCAAAGCGTGTAGTCGCTGGGTGAGGCAGGCGGAACCGGTGCGCACCAGCTAGGGTCCTGAAAGACCATAGGATCTCTCTTTCCATTCATCCGCTGTGACGTAGATGCTCTGCGTCCAGGTAGTGCCGGGAAGTGTCCACGTCATTGTCGTCAAAACGGATCCCACAGTGCTGGAAAATCGGTGTCAGAAGACTCCCTACCGTCTCCTTCTTCTTCCCTCTGCCACCGGAGAAAGGCTTGGTCTTCAAGCTGAGTAGATGCTCAGCGAAGACAGCACCCAAGTTGGGTGTGCCCATGTTACACGCCGGGTCTAAAAAAGGTCAGATCGACCAGTCCGTCAAGCGCATGGTACAGCAAAGTAAGCTCGTAGATCCGCACCTTGTTGGGCTCCATCTTGCAGAGCAGAGTGGCGGCAAGGATCCTCATGAAGTACCGGAGGGTCGGGTGGCGGATGTCGGTCTGAACCACTGAGGCTGAACTCCAAGGACCTGTGCCAAAGATCTCCCAGAATTCCTTAACCGCTGGAAAGGCTGAGATGGAGCTGGAGGTGGCAGTCTCGTTCCCGAAGCCGTAGATAGTGCAGAGCTCGGGGACAGTGACGTAGTACCAGACGCCTCTAGCGAAAAAGGACAGAACACCATCACAAGCAACACTCGTTGGCTGGTTCAGATGATCAAAACGAACCGTTGCCATGAAATGCCGGACGAGATCAGGATGAAGGTCGTAGGCTTGGGAGCCAATGGTCCCGAACCCAAGTTGGATGAGCATCTCGCCAAGATCTTTGTCGATCCCTAGGCGTCTGGTAGTGGCAGAGTCGATGAAGCGTGTGGGGGCGATCTCCACAATGAGCCATGCGTTGTAGAACAGGCTGCCGTAGTTGTTCCAATCCTTATTAACAGGACGACGCAGGCACTCGGTACTCTTAGCTGTGCGTTCCGGGTTATTGAAACGCTGGTGGAGTGTAATCCGTTCCCCAACCCGGCGTGACCAAGGATCGCGCTCATCTTCTCTTTCAGAAGAGGAAGAAGATGGTGGAGGATGACTGCTGGAGGCGCCAAGGTTATCGAGCCTCCGTTTGGTTCGCCTCTCCCTGTCTTCAGCTTGAGTAGGCATCTGTAAAAAGGAAGAAAGAAAACTAAGATCAGTTATCCGTTAAGTGCATCGATATCGATCGACACAAGACAATTGATATCGATCGATAATGATCGATTTCGTGATTTTTTCGGATCCGGCTAAGATGGACATATCGATCGACAGAGCAAGCTCGATGTCGAGCGATATCGAGCCGCGAAACCTGCAAGAATCTCAACAATCCAAATCGCAAGTATATAGTGTAAATCTTAGTTCTAATACTCAAAAACCTCTAATCTAACAATTCTAACAACTCAAAACGATTAAAAACAGACCTATATACCGATTTATAGCCAAAATTTAGGTGAAACTTTGTTCTCCATAAAAATCTAAAAAACAAAGGGTTATACCTTAGGGGATTTTGGATTGGAGAGTGAAATCGAGATAGAGGGGAAATTTCGAAGCGAATGAGGCAAAAAACGGGAGAATTCCGTGAAGAATCGAGAGAAAAAGAGAGGTTTTGAGGTTTCGGTTTTGTTTTGCGATTGTGGAGGAGAAAACGGCTCGTATCGACTTAAGGCAGTTCGCCCTCGATATATCCGTATCGATCGATATGGAATTGTCGTATCGATCGATATGGTCGAGTTGTGCTAGTATGTTTGCTATTTTGCTAAATAAAAATTACTAATAACTAACAAAAAAAATTTTGAATTCAAAACGTAAAGAAAAATAGTGGGTTGTTTCCCACTCAGCATTGGATTGAAAATTATTGAGTATGATTTACCGATCCGGTTTCCTTGACGGGATTAGGCATACTTAACCGGAGGGGTTTATAATTTGGAGTCTTGACCCAATAATGTTTTACTCGTTGACCATTTACCGTGAATTCTACTCCTTTCTCGTCCACAAGGGTAACAGTTCCATTTGAGTGGGCCGCTATGATAGTAAAAGGGCCGGACCAACGAGATTGGAGTTTCCCAGGAAATATAGTCAAACGAGAGTTATATAAGAGGACTTGATCATTCGGAGTGAAGTGCCGCGAAATAATATGTTTGTCATGATAAGCTTTGGTTCTCTCTTTATATAACTTGGAGTTCTCATAGGCAAAATGCCTTATTTCATCCAGTTCATTTAGCTGGATGAGTCTCCGTTCTGCAGCCGTCTTTATGTCAAAATTCAGTAATTTAGTGGCCTAGGCTGCTTTATGCTCTAACTCAACTGGTAAGTGGCAAGATTGACCGTAGAGTAAGTGAAATGGAGTTGTTCCTAGCGGTGTTTTAAAGGCCGTTCGATAAGCCCAGAGTGCATTATCTAACTTCCTAGACCAATCCGTTCTGGTAGCTCCTACAGTCTTCTCTAAAATCGCTTTGATCTGTCTGTTAGAGACTTCGACTTGCCCACTGGTCTGCGGATGGTAAGGTGATGCCACTCTATGGTGAACTCCATTCTTTTTGAGCAAAGTCTCAAAGATTTTGTTGATGAAATGAGTTCCACCATCGCTTATAACTACCCGAGGGACTCCAAATCTCGGGAAAATGATGCTCCTGAAAAGTTTGACAACAACAGAGGCATCGTTAGTGGGTGAAGGGATCGCCTCAACCCATTTCGAAACGTAGTCAACAACGACTAGAATGTAACGGTTCCCGTAAGAAGTAGGGAAAGGACCCATGAAGTCTATACCCCAACAGTCAAAGACTTCTACTTCAGGGATAAATTTATGTTCCATTTCATGTCTCTTGCTGATTTTTCCGCCACATTTGCATCTATCGCACTAGGCAATATAGGCCTGAGTATCACGGAACATCGTAGGCCACCAGAATCCAGCTTGGAGAATTTTTGAAACCGTTTTAAAGGTTGCAAAATGTCCAGCATATTCGGATCCATGGCATTGTAAATGATGTCTGGTGTCTCAGTTTCAGCTACGCATCGTCGGAATATTCCGTTGGCGCATCGTTTGTAAAGGTAAGGTTCGACGTCTGCGGCGAGATAGTTTACTATGTCAGCATACCACGGTCTTTCGCCGAATTGCTTTTCGACAGCGTGTGTTTCGTGCGTAATATTTCCATTTGGGGGGGGGGGTGTTGTGTCTATCAGTGATCGGTTGGCATGCTACATTTACCGTCGTATCGATGTTGATCTTAAACATGATGTTACGTAAGTCAATGTCATCGTCTCCATCGATCGACGTGGTATCGTCTATATCGAGCGATTCCTCTGATTGTCCATCGATCGATGTCAGGTCTCCTGAATCGGTACTTTCAGTATAAACGGTTGTAGCAAACTCATTGGAGAGTTGTATCTGACCGATGAATGATGAATAGGTAGAATACACGTTTTCGGTCGGTATGAAATCATTAATAGGGACTTCTTCATCTATTCGTATGTGGGAAAGATGATCCGCGACACCATTGTCTACTCCCCTCTTATCTTTTATTTCCATATCAAATTCTTGGAGAAGGAGTATCCAGCGGATGAGTCGTGGTTTCGCGTCTTTCTTTTGCATAAGATACTTAATGGCTGCATGATCAGTGTGAACTATGACTTTTGAGCCTACTAGGTAGTTACGAAATTTTTCGAAAGCGTAAACCACTGCAAGTAGTTCCTTTTCGGTAGTTCCGTAGTTTCTCTGAGCGTCGTCAAGAGTTCGACTAGCGTAATAGATGGCGTGTAGCTTCTTATCTTTTCGTTGCCCCAAAACTGCTCCTACAGCGAAATCGCTCGCATCGCACATTATCTCGAATGGAAGATTCCAGTCGGGTGCTTGTACGACGGGGAAGTTATCAGTGCTTTCTTGATCTTTTCAAATGCTTGCTGGCATTCTGGGGTGAAATCGAACTTAGTGTCCTTACAAAGGAGAATAGTCAGAGGTCTGGCTATCTTGATAAAATCCTCTATAAATCTCCTATAAAATCCAGCATGTCCTAGGAAGCTTCTGATATCCTTTACGTTAGTCGGTGGCGGTAGACTCATCATTACTTCTATTTCTGCTCTGTCTACTTCAATACCGGCTGCGGATACTTTGTGTCCAAGTACGATCCCGTCATTAACCATGAAATGACATTTTTCCCAGTTCAGGACCAGATTCTTTTCTTCGCATCTCTCTAAAACCTTGCCGAGGTTGTCAAGGCAGTCCTCGAAACTTGATCCATAAACCGAAAAATTATCCATGAATACTTCCATGAAATTTTCGATCATATCAGTGAAAATCGACATCGTACATCGTTGGAAAGTGGCAGGTGCGTTGCATAGACCAAATGGCATCCTCCGGTATGCAAAGGTGCCATAGGGCCATGTGAACGTTATCTTTTCTTGATCATCAGGATGTATCGGGATTTGGAAAAATCCAGAGTATCCATCAAGAAAACAATAATATTGGTGATTCGCTAATCTTTCCAACATTTGGTCGATGAAGGGTAGAGGAAAATGATCTTTCCGCGTTGCGGAGTTCAGTTTCCTAAAATCAATACACATCCGGTGTCCGGTTACAGTCCTCGTCGGGATTAATTCATCTTTTTCATTTTTGACGACTGTAATACCTCCCTTCTTTGGTACCACGTGGACTGGACTTACCCAATTGCTATCTGAAATTGGATAAATAATTCATGCATCCAGCAATTTAATGATATCCTTCGTTACTACTTCTTGGAGATTTGGGTTCAGTCGTCTCTGATGTTCTACTGATGACTTAGATTCGTCCTCTAGGTGAATCCTGTGCATACAAAGGTCAGGAGATATGCCTGGAATGTCATCTAAAGAATATCCAAGTGCTTTCCTATGCTTGCGCAGTTTGTCCAATAATAGAGCAAGCTCCTTGTCAGTGAGGTTTGCGTTGACTATCACCGGGTAGGAATCGTCCATAAGGAAAGTGTATTTAAGCCCAGCTGGTAACGGTTTGAGCTCCACTTTTGGTGCCTTTTCCTTAGTGAGATTTCCAAAAGACGGTGGATGCGATCGATATCCTTGTTCAGATATCGGTCGATATCAATCTATGATTCATCTCCGCCTTTGGTTTCGATACTTGGGGGTCAATGACTTGTTTCTATTAGACGATCGCATTCAGCTGCTCTGCTATCTACGCCGAAAACCTCGTTCTGAGCGGATGCAAGCACATCTTCCAATTGATCATCTGAGTATAGTTTCTCAAAAGATTCTTGGGTTAGTTCATCAGTCTCATCGACATAAGAGGATTGCTTATCTATTAAGGGCGATGCGACGACTTTTTCCATATCAAATCTCATAGGAATATTGCCTATGTTAAGATTTATTCGTCCTTCTTTGACGTCGATAATAGCGTTTGCAGTAGCGAGGAAAGGTCTTCCTAATAGAATCGGATCTCTTGGTTCATTCTTGTAATGCAACACGACAAAATCTGTTGGAACACTGCATCCGCCGATTTGCACCGGCACATCCTCGAGTACTCCTTCTGGGATCCTAACAGATCTATCTACGAGAACTAGTTGGATATTAGCTGGTGTAAATTCGGAATACTCAAGGGATGTGGCAACGGAATGCGGCATCAAATTTATGCTAGAGCCCAGATCACAGAGTGCTCTCGGAAATAGCTTGTCTCGGATTGTACATCTGAGAACAAAACTACCAAGATCGGGTCTCTTTTCAGGGGTTTGGATTATAGCACTTGCTTCTGCAGACACCATCATGACACTGCGTTTCTCTGTTGAAAAACTCTTGGTTGTCATTCCCTTGACATATTGTCGAAGGTTGGTGAAATTCGAATAGCGTCAATAAGTGGTATTTCTACACTAACGCGTTCAAAAGCTCGTCTGCAGATTTCTTTATCCCTGCTGCGCGTGGAATTAGATTTGCGAGGATAAGGAGGTAAAGTGTTGTACACCCGTTCTATAGTTGGTCCGGTGGGTATCGGATTTTCTTTCGATTTTTCGAATGTTCGTCGATCGATATTGGTATCATCGTATCGATCGATATCGTCAATTTCCTCCTCATCGAGAATGATCACTGGCTCTTCAGCCTTCTTGTCATTTTCCTTGTTTTGAGGGCTAGTGGTTAACGAGTCACGGAGTAGAATGGGATTAGAAACGGGTTTCTCCGTTTTTGGAATCTCGGTGTCTTCTCCCGAAGGAGGGTTTTCCCTAATGGTTGGAGCTAGTTCTTTTCCACTTCTCAAAACTACAGCATTTACGTGACGTCTCGGGTTTGTATCAGTCTTTCCGGGCAGACATCCTGCTTCTCTCTTGATACTTTCTGCGGTATGGGCAATATCACTTTCAAGGTCTTATTCTCCATCGCAAAGAGTCAAGTTCCGCCGACATTTTTCTGCAGGTGCTATCTAACCTGGCGTCTAAGGTGTACTCTAATTTCTGACTTTCTATGAGAACGTGGTTCATCCTGGACTTGACCCTTCCTCTGTTTACTCCAATGGAAGTGTCGTAGCCTTGGGTGAAACTATCTATGTTAAAAGTATACTCCTGAGGGCTTTCTGTTTTAAATAAGGTTTTCTCAATGGAGTGGACATCTTTATAGCAATGGGTCACATCAGAGTCTCTTCTTCTAATGAGAGAGTTAAGGGAATCTAGTGATTGCTTAATTTTCTTTAATTGAGATTCGTTCTTGGATCTAGATTCTCGTTCTCTATCTTTAGTTTCATAAGACTTAACCATAGCTATGTTTCTAATCAAATGATTTGCTTTTGCGGGAGTCCTAGAGCTAAAATTTCCATTACTCGCATTGTCTAGCGTGATCTGGTAATCCAACTCGAGATCTCCGTAAAAGAGTTTAAGAAGCTCTGGTTCAGAATAACCATGATGGGTACAGTCACGCTGAAGATCATTAAACCTATTCCAGGTGTTTCTAAAAGATTCACGTGGATTTTGAAGGAAAGTGGAGAGTTTATGTCTCACGTCCCAATATCGGGTCTCATTGAAAAATTCGTTGATGAAAGCAGTGCGAATGTCTTCCCAGCAGGTTAAAGATCCTGCTGGTATTTGTTTCAACCAACTTTTGGCTTCCCTCCCCAAGGAAAAAGGAAAAAGTTTGCAACGATTAGAATCGTTAAGTACGAATCCTTCTAGATAATCAATGTGCTCATGGGGGTGGTCTAAGACAGAACCACATAAGGGGTTCTTTTGTACCAGATTGATGAAGTCTAAATAGAGTGTAGACTTATTTACTTCATCATCTGGTAGTCTGATAGCTGACCTATTGAAATAGGCCTTAATGGGATCTAAATAGTCGCGCAATTTTTCTACATCTTCAGTTGAAGATGGATGGTTATTGACAGGGATTTCAGTCCTCTGTTTAACTGTAAATTCATTTGTTTTATTGCATAACTGACCTACTGGTTCGTTTGGGACTACTTCCTCATTAATCAAATCGGTAAGTAAAGACTTACCTGCTTCCGGCTCGGTTATATCGATCGATGTGAGATGGTCTATGTCGATCGATTTCTCGGTCCACATGTCGCTCGATGTACCGGTCACGTCATCGGTCGATACCGGGCTGAAATCTGTCTTTTCCATCTTGGGTCCCCTGATAATCAGAGAAAGAACAAAAAGGAATTAAGTAAACAATAAATAAAAATTCTAGACTGTATTCTAAACTAAATCTGGTGGTAATAAGAAAGAGTCCCCGGCAACGGCGCCTAATTTGATGTCACTCAAATATTTAACCTAACGAGTGATTTTACTCTCTCAAATAAGAGATTCAATCGTAGCACTTAGGGATTGAATCCACAAGGAACTAGAGTCACAAAAGATGTAATCATAAGTGATTAAGCTAGGTTGAAAAAGGTTTAAAACAATAAATAAAATAAGTAGCAATAGTAAGTTCCTAAGGAAAATAGGTTTTGGTTTTGAAAACAATAAAGAGAAATAGTTAGATTCAAGGTTACTATTCAGAAAATCAGAATTATAAATCTATGGATGTCTTAACGAATTGCTTGCAAATATATGAGAACTTCAATCCTTAGACAAATCTATAGCTGTCGTTAGTTAGACTCGTCCATTGATCTGATTGCCGACTGCATCGATCGATGTTGCTATCGCAGTGTCGATCGATATAAACTGTCGTCGATCGATAACCCTAGAGGAGTATCGATCGATATTAAGTATCAGATCGGATCGAACTTTGTTCACCCGAGAATTTCTATCAGACCGGCTGTCGCATAGTGCCTTAATAGAGTCTGAGTTTAGCCCAAATGATTTCAGGAAGATGACTATTAGATTAGTCATTCCATAATCAATACTCTAGGTAGCAAGTCTAGAGTAAGCATTAGGGTTCATTTGGATAATGAATATAACAACTCAACAATCCATAGTTGGGGCTAATCCCTCATAACTATTTGAACCCCAAATCTAACATATGAATCTACTCAGACATAGCCAAGAGATTCATAGCAAAAGAATAAGAAGAAAAGAAAATGCTATTATTGCTAAATAGAATAGAATACAAAACTTGGTTCAAAACTTCATATCTTTTTAGGCTCATAGGCATAGCTATAAATAGGGAGTACAATTAGGTTAAAAACTTATCAGGGGCAGTCTTGTAATTTGGTGAGAACTTGGGCTTCAAGTTGGCCAAATAAATCTTGCTCATCACGCTCTGTATTGATCGATGGTGCATTGCGTACATCGATCGATGGAGTATCTCGACTTCAACTTCTACGGAAGCGTCATCGATCGATTACACAGGGTGTGTATCGATCGATATGCGTCTCTTATGTCAGATCTTCATAGTCATCTTGGAAAACTCTTCTTTAAGCACCAAAAGGCACCTAAATCATCACTTTACCACAAAATGCTCCTGAACCTGAAAACATACCTAATAGACTCCAAAACATAGATAATTATAATAAAAACATATAGAAAATATGACCAAAAGCGGGTCAAAATCATGGTCTATCATATATATATGGGAATTATCTTTTTAATTTAAACTATATTTTTAGATAATTCTTATTATTATAATTTTAAGGGAGAATTGCATAAATACACATTCTTGGATACACTAATTCACATTTACCTTAATAATGAAAACATTTTCAAAAATACAATTTTCATTCAAGAATAAAAGACTCTTATACCCTTATTCTTAATACATATAAAATAAATATTTAAATAAATAAAAAACACAAAACAAAAAATATAAATATATTTTTTTGAATTATACTATTTCGAAACTCAAACCGTAAACCCTAAAATATCAATTTTAATCCCTAAACTCTAATTTCTAAACCCTAAACCCTATATTATAAACCCTAAACCTTAAATTCTATACCCTAAACCCTAAATTCTATACCCTAAACCCTAAACTCTAAATTTTAACTCCTAACCCTAAATTATATACCCTAAATCCTAAACTCTACATTCTAAACCCTAAACCCTAAACCGAAATTTTTTAAATCCTAAACTCTAAATTCTAAACCCTAAAATCTAAACCCTAAATTCTTAACCCTAAATCCTAAATTCTTAACCCTTAACCCTAAATTATAAACTCTAAACCCTAATTCATCAAAACCTTATTAAAATTGGTAAATTTAATTAGTTAAGGGTATAATAATATTTTGTCTATTAAAATTTTAAGGATAAAGATGATTAATGTAGAAGTGAAATAGTGTACCATGAATGTGCTTAATTTGGCAAACCCTAATTAGTTTTAATCACTTATCAAATAAAATAACTTTTAAATTCGTTTTTATTTTTTCGCTATTTTATATTTTTTAATTAAAGGTATAAACGAGATTAACCGTTCTAGCTTTTAACGTGTGAGTTTATATAAGAAAAACCAGTTCGTAAATAATTGTACAGACTAACAAAAAATGATTATTTGTGAAATATTTTTCATGAAAACAGGAGTTGAAGAAATAGTTATGATGGAAAATCATTCGTTTATCAGATTGTTATTGATTTTCTAGAACTGTTTCTGAGTTCAAATATTTTAAAATCAAGGGCTATTGTAAAACTAACCTATTCTTGATTTTCGGATAAGCCATTATTTATAAAGGAAGACTTCCAAAGAAATCTGTTAAAGATTAGACTTTTCTCGAATTCTTCTTTGAAAATTTTCAGTTGCAAAAATGACATAAACTGAGGACCTTCTATAAGTATGCCAGACGACTTTCTTGAAAATCATCTATGTTAATGTTTAATAAAGTTTCATTTTCTCCAAATCTGTAAAGAAGTTTTAATATTTTCTTGTTAATTCATGTATATTAGTCAATATTAAAACTAGTGAATAAAATTAATATCTTAATTGGTGATATTTATGAGGTTACTAACCTTTATGTTTATTAAAATTTCTAGCTAATTCAAAAATTCTATGTTAGTTTTTAAAAATTTGTTAAATAACTTTAATATTTTTTTTTTAATTTTCAAAAATGTTAAGTAACTTCAAGAATATCAAGTCATATGGTTTAATGTGTCTTCTTTGATCTTAAGATATATTTTTTTAAATTTCATGAAATTTAAAATTTTAGTTTTCCGAGAAGACTTTCCAGTCATCTAGAAAACTTCCCAGAAGACTTCTAGTGAAAGTGTTCTATCTTTGAACTTATGTAATGTTTGATCTTTTGTGAATTTGACTAAGTTTTCTTGAGAAGTCTTCTCTCTTGATTGTTATAAATTTGACTATTTTTTGTGTTATTGTTTTTTCCAAGTTATATCTAACTTCCATATTGTCAAGTAATTTTAGCAAGATAATATTGTGGACAATAAACATATTTACCATATTTTTTATTAATATTTCTTCAAATTTACAAAAAATTAACAACTAAAGAATACACACACAAATCACAAAACAAATCACAAAAAAACTTATTATACATCATTCCTTCACAAAGACAAGTTTGGACTCCACTGATATGGGAGAAGACTTGTAAGAAGTTCTTGACATTATATGTTAGAAGACTTCCAATAAGACTTTCCATACATCTGACTCAGATCCGAAAAACATGAAAAACTAAAACTGTTCAAATGGCTTCAAAAATAAAATAATAAATTGAAGAGGAGATAGATCTACCTTAAAGAACACAAAAAAATACATATTTAAAAAATTAGATCTACCTTAAAAAGAGTGGAAGATGAGACCATGTGATAAAAACTTGCAAAAACTAGATAAATTAGTAAGAAAGACATGAGAAAAATGAGAAATTGATATAAAGTTTGGTGTTTTCATGTTGAAAGAGATTAGAGAGAGGTCGGAGAATTATAGTTTGGGAAAAAGGTACGAGCTTTATGCAACAAAAGGTTACTAAATGAAAAAAAAAAAAACAGACATGAAAACTTACTAAACATTCAGATCTGTTATGAAAGAGGAGTCATGGAAGAAGAGTACGTCAGAAGACTTCCAAGAAGTCTTCTCGAAGTTTTCTAACGAATTATATTTTAGAAAAAATTTCAGAAATTTTCCAAAGTCTCATACAGATCTGAAAAACTTGCATATACAAACCCAGATCTGAAAAACATGCATATCCAAAATTTTGCAAATGACTTCAAAATAGAGAAAATGAGTGAAAGATTAGATAGATATACTTTTATTAAAACACAGAAAAATATATATTCAAGTGGAAAATGAGAAAAAAGACATGAGACAAAAAAAATGAAAATTCATATAAAGTTTTGTGTTTTCATGTTCAAAGAGATTAGAGAAGTCTTGGAGAGTTTTATTTTGGAAAAAAGGTAAGAGCTTTATGCAACAAGAGGTTACCAGATGAAGAAAAAACATACATAAAAACTTACCAAAAACGCTTAGATCTGTTATGAAAGAGAAGATATGGAAGAAGACTCCGTCAGAAGACTTCTAAAATCTCATCCAGATCTGAAAACATGTATATCCGAATCTAGTTCTGAAAAAAACGTTCAAATAGCTCAAAAAGACGTTCAAATACATATCCAAAAAAACGTTGAAATAGTTCAAAAACAAAGAACATGAGTGGAATATTAGACATATCTACCTTTATAGAACACACAAAAATACATATCTAAAATTTATAGACCTATTTTTATAGGAGTGGAATATAAGAACATGTGATTAAAAACCTACAAAACAAGATAAATTAGTGAGAAAGACATGAGAAATTGATATAAAGTTTAGTGTTTTCAAATTTCAAAGAGATTATTGAGAGGTTAGGGAGTTTTAGAGTGAAAAAATATTACATTTTTATTGCAGCCAATTAAGATGAAGAGAGAGAATGCGTAATTTGTTTCTTCAAATATGGAGACAAAATTTTTCATTTAGGTCAAATATTTTCGATTCAGAAGACTTTTAGAAAAGTCTTCTAAATCATAAATACTATTCATCAGATGACTTCCTGGAAGTCGTCTAGCCCATAAATACTATTCATCTGAAGTCTTCCTGGAAGTCGTCTAAATCATAAATATAAACCCTAACTTTAATTAACTAACTAAATGCTTCATTCAACTTAAAATTTTTCTAACACACATAAAACTAAACACATATATGTCAAAACTTAATTTTTCAAGTAAAATGTTAAGCTTTCAAAATCTAACCTTAAGAAAACATACAATACTACAATATATGTTATCAAACCCTAAACCAAAGATTACTATAACTCACTACATTCACTTATCTGTGTTGAAAATAATTTAGCTTTACTATATCTTAATTTGTATCATTTACAAATGTTTATAATTATATGATTTCAATTTTTCACCTAGGAAAATATTTCTCATAAAATTTATAAGTTATTTTTAATATATATTATACGATAAGACTTCCTGGAAGTTTTCCAGAAGACTTACAGAACCTCAAAAGATTTACAAAAACTCAAAAGACCTTCGGGATTATGTTCGTAGAAATGAATTCTTGTTTTTTGTTTGGTCATAAGGGATTGGTTGTAATTTCACAAGATTTTTATATCCGTTTTGCATTTGATTCAAGTTTGAATATAATTTTGCATTTAAAACTAAGTTTTGAGTCATATTTAGCAAATTTCCCTAAAACCTATTTTTCTTAGTAATACTGATATTTTTTAGAATTATTATAACAATATAGGTAGGAGGAAGAAAGAGTTATGACCATGGATCGATAATTGTTGACTGTTCCGATCCGAATCATACTATGGGTTTGTAGAGTATTTTATTGATTTTTTTTTAACAAATATTAAATTGCAGAATTTAATAGAATAAGAAAACTGTCGGTTTAATAGATTTAACAGGTAGACATTTTGGTCTGGTTTAATGCTTTGAAAGATAAATATTTGCATTAGTTATCAAGAATGGCTTAATGTTATTCATGTATTGTTTCAGATTTTTTTTTTTTGGAGCATAAAAAATTAAAGTTTCAAATGTGGTGAAATATACCATTTATAAAGAGAAAACTGTCATTTTAATGCTGAACTTTCATGAATTTGCCAAAAAATTACAAACTTCTGAGCCGTAATAGATATAATTTTGGTCAACTAATTTTTGTCATCAGATCTCCGTTTACTATTCACGGAGCCTTAACACATAGATGTTTTAAAAACGGGAAAATTGTCATTTAAATCACCAACTTTCAAATTTGGGTGAAATAAAACACCAACTTTCTCATAAGCCAAAAAAACACTCAACTTTTATTGACAAGCCATTTTAGTCACAAACTTTCGTCGACCATACCAATTTAGGCATATCGTTAGTCAACAGTTATAGTTGATTAACGGTAGGCCTAAAATGGCTTTTAAAGTTGGTGTTTTTTTTTGCACAAATATAAATCAACAATTTTTCAATATTTTAGCTTTTAAATATTGAAACTTTTAATAACTATAACACTAATAAATAAAATTGTAAATAAAAAATAAATTCCATTCAAAAATATAAAAATAACTCAATGTAAAATTATTAATTAACATATTCTTAATTGGGTATTTTAGTTAAAAAATGATTATGATTTTTAAATT